>CM042691.1:67776134-67841134 GCA_023614405.1 Avena insularis
TCTCTTATGATGGCAGTCACTGCAGTTACTCCTGCTTGGGCTTCCACTATATCAACTAATGATGATCATCCTTCTATTTTTTAGACTTTGTTAATGATTCTTTTTGAGATAGAAAGAATATATGTGGGATCAGATGCTGTTCTTAAACACCAAATCATTGATTCACTTCACAACTCTCCCATAGGAGGCCATTCAGGCATTGTGGCTACTTATCAAAGGGTCAAACGGCGATTTGATTGCCTGGTTGAAACTTTTCTACATGAGTGTGAAGTTTGCCACTGAGTCCAGGGAGAGTATTGCCACTACCCTGGTCTCCTAGATCCACTGCCTACTTTATCTATCTTTATCTATCTTTGAGGGTCTTCCCAAATCATGGGGCAAAGAAGTCATATTGTTGGTGGTTCACTAAATATTCTCATTTCATTCCCCTTGCTCACCCTTATACAGTACAATCAGTCTCTCATGCTTTCATGGATAATGTTTTTCAGTGGAATGGATTGCCAAAGCGCTCATCCAGTGAGTAAGATATGGGAACTCAGATCTGCTTCATTCTTCCTGACTAGAACTATTGGAATTTCGATCTCATTCTGTTCAATAATCACTTTTTTCATGATCCATTTGATTTGAATAGAAATCTCTTCTATGCCACCTCACCTACTAGGGTCTTGGTGGCCTCGTGATCTATGTTTTTTCTACACGACAAACCAAATGTTTGATCTTATTCCATATTATGGGAGGTCTTATTGATTGAATGTTTCATATTGTCGAAATACTTCCACAAAAGTCCATTAGTGGTGTATACAGTAGTCATGCAAGTTTGCATTGCCATATAGAGCATTTGCGTACGTATCCCATGTACCATTTGCTTTTTGGTTGCTTAATAACGTAGTATATTTCTCATAGCTGACAATGAGGGATTTGAGATTTTTCATGAATTACCGTGGATTTATAGTGGTGGATTGGCATTGAGACAATATAAAACACATGTTTCGGATTCCTATTCATGCTCTCATTACTTCCTCTGCGAAATACGTATTTCTATCTTTTTCTATTTATTTAGCTCAGCAAATCGAATACTAAAAGGGGTAATAACAAAGAATTTCGGACATCTCCATTCCTTTATTTATGGAAACTCAAATTATCGTCGTATATTTTGCAAGTGAGTTGGAACTCTAACCAATCCTCAATCTTGGAGAATGCTTCTTCGTAAGCAGTGATGCGCGAGAGGGGTGCAAGCTCGAGGAGCTAGGAAGGATGGAAGAAAGCTTGACCGTCACTGAACTACTCGCACTTTTTGTTCGAAATTCAAATGAAAAGTTCGAGAGAGGGTTGAGCTTCATCGGTTAGTGTGCACCAAAGGATGAGGTTTCTTTCCCGTCCTACAAATTGAAACCGTTCTTTAAGATACTGCGATATCAGAAAATCATCCAGCGGAGCATGGAAACCATTTCGGTGGTGGTAATGGCCTCCAGTAGTTTTCTATGGAACCATACCACTATGGTCATCTATATGATTAGACCATGCCGCTTCACTAGACTTTCCTGAACCATCCATTTGATCCCCACGGTCGTGACACCACTTTCGAAACAAAAGTTGGCGAAATCCAATGCGGAACCAAACAGTAAGAGAAATGAATCATGGTAATTATTACTCGAAAACCAAAGTGGAACGGAGAGTCAGTTACAAAGATGGAAGTGAAAGAACAACATTCTGTGTCATAAATCTCGTATATAGACATTTTTCATGTATATCCGAACGTCATAAATCTTGTATATAGACATTTTTCATGTATATTCGGACGATGCTTTTGATTCCATTATGAAAGTACGATGTACTTCTTACATGCCGCAGAAGTGCAAGCACAGAAGCAGATGACCGGACCTTACCAACATACTCAAAAAGTATTCTATACTGGGTGCTCTTGACAAGCAGTGCTTCTAGTCTTTAATGTCAAATCGGGTGTTCAGTGTCCTTCTAGGTTCTGGCTGGTAGAGAAGAGGACTGAAAATCCTCTTTAGTTTAGCGCGTTGGACTCCAAATCCTTGCTGCGCTTGCTGTGGTTCGAATCCACCTCAGAACGAACAATGAATGAATGTGTGCGGTCAACCAGGTCTTTGAGTGCCCAGGAAAGAAGGACTAGGGAGGGATTGAGAGAAGCTTTCATAGTGGAAAATAAAAAAAAGCATATCATTCTTAGAAATTGTGGAATTCAAATCACTAGGTTTAGCATCAAGAGAGAAGTTTTGTAAAAGCAATAGGAAGAATTGCACAGATACTCATGAGCTAAACTAGAAATGCTCTGGCTAAACCTATTGATGGGAGAGGCAAAATTATAGCTTCGGAATCTCGCTTAATTGAATCTCCTGCTGCGGGTAGAATTTCCAGGCGTTCTGTATATGAACCCCTTCAAACATGAAAATGGCTATCGATTCGATGATCCCCATAGGGCGCGGTCAGCGAGAGTTTATTAGTGGGGACAGACAGACTGGCAAAACAGCAGTAGCCACAGATACAATTCGAAAGGCAAAAGAAAAGGTCAAGATGTAAGAAGAACGAGAGTTTTTTCTTCATCCGCCTTTCTTTCTATCTGAGTTCTTCCCTCTTTCTGCTTTCGAACTACTGGTTATGTCACCACCTTTGATGTTGACTCTGACTCTGAGTGGTTAGAAGATCAGCAGCTAACCTATTTGATTTTCTGACTTACCACCTGTATCTCATGAAACAAAAACCGGAAATGACAATCCTTTCGATAGTATGTACTAAATTACTTTGTACGAATGCACATCTCGGCCTTCGGGTAGCTTATCACCATTTCCAAGTCTATATCCGTGGTTCAAGAAATGGAATTGCTATTCTCGATTCAGACAAGACACTGATTTGTTTACGAAACGCTCTTCATTTTATAGGATCTCCCAGTCGTCAAAAAGGCCGTTCCTTCTTTTTAAATACCAATCATTTATTTTATTTAGAGATAATGGAAGAAATGGAGAGCTATTTAAGAAGCTATTTTAGAAATGTGAATTCACATTGTTTCGATGAATCTCAATGGAAGATCGGGGCGTTTTTTACCAATTCTTTTGCTAATAAAAAAATTCCGTTCAAGAAAGAAAAAGATCCATTTTGGGCTGAACCAACAACCTGATTGTGTGGTTATTCTGAATTCAGATAGAAAGTCTTCCGTCATACTGGAAGTTGATCGATCACAAATACCTATTGCATCCTTAGGGGATTCTACGATCCCATGGGAATGGTATAGACGAATCACTTATACCATACCAACTAGGGATACTCTAGAAATAGTATACTTTTTTTGTCATTCGATCATGAAAACAGTGATTATTGAACAGAATGAGATTAAGGTGGAAACAGAAGAAAGAAAACTTCTGAATTCCACTTTAGCCGCTAGAGCCGCCTACTCCTCAACCTCTTCCCCAAAAGGAGGGAAAAAGCGGGCATCTGGCTATTTGTTTTGGGTTATTTTCGCTGCAATGCCTATTTCAATAGCAACCGCTTTTTTTTGAAATGAATACCTCTTGGATCGCGTCCGATCAAGCTATGGAACTAATCATGGAATCGATTCTATCGGTTTCGCAATCTGTTTTTCACATTCTAATGGCCTTTTTCGCAGAAATGCGGGAGACCTGGAGTGGACGGGATCGCTATGCTCCCGTCGGCGGAACAGAGGAACTGGCAAATCCAAGTCCTTCGCATTCGGAGGAATAAACCCCCAAGGCCCCACACGTTCATCTAATGCATAGTGATCGTGATAGCGTTAACCAAGGGGGTGGGAGCGATGTTCTTCCTATAGCTTTAGCTATAGACTTGAACCGACCGGCTGAGTATCAGGAAGGTATTCGGCAATATGCCGAATCAATAAAAGATTTTAGAATTGACGAGCAATTTGAGAGTTTCAAAAACGATGAATTAACTAAACCGCTCTATGAGCAATTATGTGCCTACATGGGAAATGCGGATGCTGTCAAAAACAAATGTATCCGGGAAATCTCGGAGAACTTTCATTCAACAGACGCTGGGTTAATTGATTTTGTCAATCACCAGGATTTGACTTACCAATGTGAAAGGTACTGCGCCAGTGGTTCTATCATTTAGATAGAGAGTGATCTTTCCTTCTTGTCGAAGAAAGATATGACGTTGGGAAGGGAAAGGGAGTAGAAACGTTTTCGTAGCCTTGGGGCGAAGGGCTGAGAGTTCCGTGATCCAGTTCTTTGAGCATACATAGGTTGAGGATTGAACTCCTATAGCAATCGATGTGGAAAAAGGCAACAGCCTCATCAATCCATTGATTCAAGTCGCAACCAGTAGTTGGGTTAGCTTCTATTCTTCAGAATGAATCAGTGCTCACTGCTAAGCAAATGGTTCACATGATGCTCCCCTTGTCTCACAGTTGCCTAATGTCTCAGAGTTCGTTTCTACTAGAAATATTCAGTCTCAGGTTCATGAACCAGACAAGCAGGTGTTCACACCCAATACTGAGTTTTTTTGCTTTGCTGACTTGAATGAGGATTCTCAATCCCAGCCGGGCACATCCATCACATCACAATACCTCAGCTTATCTCAATACTTGTCATCTCTACGGCTATACTTCCTAAAGCTTATAAAACAGAAGATATCCCCGACACTATAGATTCGGCTTGCAGGCATAAGGGAAGAAGGGATCCACTCTTTTAATCGCTCTCATTGACCGCTTATCTAAATACTTGTCATCCGGCTTGCTCTCGGCACCCATAGCTGGCTAATAAATACGCCTTTGCAGTCGTTATGAGTGATATCTTGGCGTACCATTAAAGGGAGTCAGTGGGCACCAAGTAGTAATCGAGAACTTGATGAACATACCAACCAGTATGTGAATCCGTAAGTGGAGGAAGAGAGGCTATATCTAGCTTTCCCTACCGGGTGAGCCTAGTCTTTCCATGCTTTCAGTGGCATATGACTATCTGAATGCCATATACCAATCTCAATCCTCCAGCTAATAACCTATCACACACAGTGTGATATCTCCCTATTCTCCATCTGCAGAAACTCCCTTCCCTATGTGACTTCAGCTTTCACCGGATGCGGAATTCTCGTTTTGTAAAGATCTCCTTGTCTTATTATTTCTCATGTCTCTATATAGGTATTCTTGTGTCTCTGCTCTGTTGAGCCTTGTTGCCATTTATTATTGTGGGCTATGTGCCCAGCCCACCCGATCCTATTGACCAGTGTTGTCTAACCTTCTTCCTTCGAAAGGGAAAGATAATAAGATTGGGGAGAATACCTTGTTATGGCCTTTTCCTTGGATACGAGCTGCTACTCAATGGATTTCCCACTAGCATTTTATTGACCAGCTTTCCAATCAATTAAAGAAGAGGCAGGTTATTATGTAAGATAAGAATAGTGGAGTGGAGACAGTGAACTGAACATCGCACTAGAATAGCGAACTTCACTTAATTAAGCACAGTACTATATGTCAATTGGGAAGAATTCAGTAGGCAATCTATTGACTGATTTTTTTTACCCAGGTAGGCAGGGCGGAGGAAAGCAACGCATACGTCGAGCTAGATCTTTGTAGCCCAGTGCTCATATTGTTCATTTATCCAATCCAATCCCTGCTTTAGCCTTGCTGCTTATTCACTAGCAATCCAACCATACAATTCTTGTCTATCAGGATCAGTCTTTCCCTCAAGTCACCTTAACATGCTTCTTTCTTTCCTTCACTACGCAGATACAAAACTAGGTTGCGGACGCATAAGGCCACCGATACTATTGGTCAGAAGTATGATTTGACAAAAACTACTACTTTAGCAGCTATGCAAAATGGAAGTTCCCTTTTTCTTGGTCGTTTGCCATGGAGAACAGATTCTAAGGCCAGTTTATTTTTAAGACGCATTGGCGACGCTTCGCGATAGATGATACTAGAAAGAGATAAAACGAAGAAAAGAAGCCTAACATGAGTAAATGATTTCCACAATTGGTCATACTGAACTATTTGGATGTCTTAGCCAGATTTTTATAGCTAACCTGGTTGATCTAGTAACTATGATAATAGACACTTGCGAGGCAGGCAAGGGAGGATCGACTAGTGGAAAGCTTGATAAGGGTCAGTTACTTGTACATTTGATTAGTATGAGCCACTAACTTCATTTTTAAGGATAGGTGGGAGTAGGAAAGCCCAACCCTACAATAAAGAGCAGATAGCCCACATGAATCAAGGGAATAAAAATACGAGGCCTTTGACGAGTAAAGAAGAAATGCAAGATTTGGATCCGCGATTTAGTTCGGTTCAATCATCATCTGACGAAACACCTTCTGGTGCCTTTCCATACCTGTGTTTAGTTAGGATCTTCTTTTCCATTCCCATATGGATATTACGGAAAGAATCCCGCTCCCGGGCGAGGTAGAGTAGTTTCTCTTTCTCTGGGCACCTAGGAGGGCCCTCTCGTCCTTACCTTTTGTGCTTTCTCATACCAGTGCGTATGTGCCAGAACTCATCGATGCTATTCCCATGCCAAGCACTGAGAGATGTGCTGCAAAAGCGAAGAAGTGGACAATCACATGAGATTCTTGTAGTGCCTTACATGTTGAGAGAAATCGAATACCCAATTTGATCTAGAAAAGAGGGAGGTCAAGTATCGGGTCTCTAACCAACTTTTGGTACCTCTTGAAGGGGATTTCTCGCTGACATGATCCAATGCGCCTTCCTCTTCAGATTTTGATACAACAACTAGGATTGATGGCGAGCTTGGAACCCTTTCTCCTCCGAGGGGCAATTCCAGAAACATCCTATCTTTTAGGAATGAATGAGAATTTCATTAGATTTCGTTTGCAACGTAACGCCTCGTACCTCCGTTAAAGGCTCATTTTCTTTGAATTTCTGCGAAACGAATTGACATATAGAGAATAGGTTTCTGGCATGACCAAAATGAACTTCACAGATCCGATGCAAGAAAGGATAGATTCGAACCGCAATTGCAAAGGCTCTCTGGATATTGTAGCAACCTACACGCTTGTCTAGCCAATGTAGTTCAGTCGTCAAGTTGCTCTGCTTGCTTCGTTCTGATCTTTTTGATCTTTCCATTTCATGTAAAGCACAGGAACGTGGTGGATCGTAGCCCCTAGGAACCTAAAGATAAGGAGCTCCCAATAGAAAGCAGTAACCGAAATTTAGCTCACAGAGCATAATAACATTGAAAGCAGGCGGACTATCTACAGCATAGCGATTCTTTATTTGGGCAAACCAAAGGTATCACTTCGGGAAGAAATGCTATTTCAAACCAAAAGAATTGGAATGGTCAATTTTCTGAGTTTTCTGCTATGCTAGTAGTACACTCGCTAAGAAATCATAGATCTTCTTGTGAGCTGTCTGTATTGTATTGTTTCTAAGTCTCCAAACCTTTGAGAAATATTTGGATCAATGATAGCAGAGGCAGGCAAGAAAAGCTGCTCAAAGGGGACGGCAGGATGATCGAGTTCGTGCTCGGGGAGGATGAAATTAGAATCCCTGCCTATCTTAAGAAGTTGACTCAAACCTTTGTGAGTGTGGAATCTATTCTGCCTATTGGCAGATGGCTCTCCATTATCTTTATCTTATTTCAATTCAAGATCCCCATTAGATTAATAATATGAGTGTGAGGCTTGCTATACTGAATCTCTTTATAGTCTACCTGTCAAGCCCAAGATAAGGTCAGGGTTTATTATTCCACTATGGGTGGAGAAGAGGAATCAAAGACAAATAAATCCAGGAAAGAACAGCGAAGGAAAAGCGTGACTAGCAAAGTCAAGTACTTACTTGAGATGTTAGAAGGAGCAAAATTAATAGGTGCCGGAGCTGCTACAATTGCTTTAGCCGGGGCTGCTGTCGGTATTGGAAACGTGTTCAGTTCTTTGATTCATTCTGTGGCCCGAAATCCATCATTAGCTAAACAACTATTTGGTTATGCCATTTTGGGCTTTGCTCTTACCGAAGCTATTGCATTGTTTGCACTAATGATGGCCTTTTTGATCTTATTCGTTTTCTGATCGCAGAAAACGAGATCAAAAAGGTTGCCCCTTACTCGTAGATGTAGGAGGACTCACCAACTGAACTGCGTAAATAAAGCGATTCCTTTTAGGCGAAGAAAGGCGAATTTTGTTTGATCTGATCCGCCTATGTTAGTTCGAACCTGACGAGTCGTTCGTTCGTGTGGAGAATCTCTTTCCTTTATTCCTATGTACGATATTTTCCACTAACATCGAGAGAGAAACAGCCGGTGTATCAAGAATTTACCCAATCGAGGAATTTCTCCTTTGAAATCCTATTTTAGTTTGTGTAGATCGCTCGGTACAGATGAACTTTTCAGAAAAGAAGGAGAGCAAGACTTTGTCGATGAAGGCTTTAAGCGTTGAGTTGGTTTAGCAGGAAGGTTACAAAAAATGAGCTATGCTTTATGGGTTCGAAGAAAGAGAGCAGAAACGGATGACGCACAAAAGAGGTGGAAAAACACGTCCCCCTTCTACGCGATACCTTTGATTTCAAAACCAGATTGCGCTTTCAGGACCTACACCTACATTATAACTAATGCACGGGACAACCGATCGAGAATGTCTCAACGAAACGAATCTTTGAGAAGTACCGTTATCTCGAGCCGTAGGATCAGACCAAACAAAAACTGGGTATCGAAAAGAGAAAGTTTCATGCCAGCTATGTGCCCCTCGTACGATCTTTAGCTTCAATGGATTGGCTTCTTTATCCTCAGCTAGATCTGTCTGATTAAGTATTACGTGAGAATTCCATGGTTCCAGCTAAAGAAAAGCAAAATTATGTGCTTGCGCCGAGCGATAAAAAACGGACTATGAAGTGTTTCCTGGCGGCTCAAAGCCATAGTCACTCCTCCTTTATTGCGAAAGCAGTGATCGTACATGGATGATCCAGGTGCTGTATGAGGTAACTTTGAAGCTCTAAACGGATCCGCACCAGCTATGATACCAAGTCTAACTTCACAGGATCGGATACAATGGAACATTATGAATGACACGATCTGATCCCATATGATATAGACTTCATTGTTGTTACGTACGCCTATTTCAATCTGGAATTCCTAGACATGCGAAGAAGTAAATAGCAACAAGGCTTTGGCCACGTTATGGAGAAAGCCTAGCAGGCACAAAGTTGTATCAAAATATCAATAGGAAGGTCGATTGGATTGGATTTGCCGATGAAGAGTACCCGCGAGGGGCGCATGTTCTTTAGTAGAGTCGGATTGAGACAATCTGTCGATTCTTACCCTTTACAGGTAATGCTGGTCTCCTGGCCGGGAAAGCCCATTAGAAGCTCAATTATCTAAAGAAAAAGCGCGGTTTTCTTTTTCCGTACCATACCACAAGAGATTGGGAAAGGCCGTTCTAAGCTCAAATTGTTAATTAAACGGGCCTTGTTAATGAAGTATTTCGTTACCTTCCTTTATTCTGATTTTGACCATTCAGTTGAACTGACTCTGTTAATTCGCTCTCACGGTAATTGGATTGCGATTTCCTCTGGATTCAATGACTTCTTCTTCTTCTGATTGTGACATATAGAATTTTACGATAGATGAAGCGTGGATTTCATTCCAATAACAACCCCTGGCCGTTCACTTAGAGAGCAGCACATTGTTCGACCTAGGGATCTTGATGAAAATCACTATCAATTAGAGCTAGCTGCTGTTATTCCAAGAAGCAAGCCAAGCGAGTTCAAAGGGCTTTGTTGGCCATTGACATTCCACAATTGAACTGGAAATGAATCATGCTTGCAATCAATAATTGCATAGAAAAAGTTGACTACATGGTACGTCTTTTGTGGAAGCAAAAGATAACCTATAGACAACGGTCAAGTCTGTGATCCAAACAGTGATGAAAAGAATTATCAAATCATTCGCGGATGGACGTGAAAGAAGGAAGAACCAAATGGCACTGCTTCCTCAAAGCGAGCTTCGGGTACCCGGGACTAATGAAACACCAGTACATGTCATACAGAAGCTCCACTCATCCCTCCGCCAACCCAACCTAAGTTTCTATCGGACTGAGCTATTCTTCAATCCAGTGCCCTAATCCTTTCGAACTTGGGTCCATAAAATAGTGCTATTGTACAACCTGGGGAAGTCAAAGCACATTCTAAGTGGGCCGCATGGGTCGGCCCTCATTCTTTTCCGTTTCCACGCTCTGAAACCGGGTTCTCTCTCATAATCAAGCTGAGATATGATGTTGTTTCATCCTCCAATTATGAGAAATCCCTTGTTGGCTGGGACGGACCCTTAGTATAAGATAAGTCAACAGGTTGTGTCAGTTTCTCAAAAGACATGGGCTCGCCTTTCGGGGTGACTAGCTGCATTCATTGGTTTGCTTTCTTCCACCAACTTCACAACCATCCTTCGTTGATGACAGGCAAGCTCAACCACAGTTTCCGTAGTTTGGTTCAATTCATTCGGCATTTCCATTTCCAATTGGTAAGTGGGGCCCTTTCTCCGACCCAAGGAAGAAGATCACAAGCGGGAGTCCCCTCTAGGAAGAGATGCTTTCCAAAGGCCGTACGCTACTATTGAATGGCCAAATAGGGATTGAAACAGAGTAAATAACTAGAGTATCCCGTCGTAGTGGTAGCTGCATTTACGCGACCGGGTCCGAGCCACGGGACAAGACCAAATTGGATTTGTAACATCCACGGATGGAAGACCGTAGATTTCTCACATTCCCTACTCGGAGAGCACGTGTATGTAGTCTGCCTGTATCTACTTATTTATTCGGAGAGCGCCATTAATAGGATTCAGAAGTCGTACAAGCTATGGCGGAGCCGTTTACCAATGCACCCTCGTGATATTTGATTCTTTGTTTGTATCATTGGTTCCACGTACGTCTTTTTGGCGAGCTTTCTTCACTGTCATAAAAACCAACGCTCAAACCGAAGCTTGGAGAGCAGTTGTTTATTTATCACTTTAGCTGCTGCCGTTTTCCTCTTCCGATTTTTTTAGTGAAAAACAAGGGGATCAGAAGAACAAACAATAAGAATGAGGGATTGAGGTCCGTTTCCTTTGTATCGTATTTCAACGGATCGGGTAGTTCTAGTCTTTTTTTATTACTCCTTCCTTTTTCCCTTCATTTGACATAACATAATTAAGAAACTGTTTGGTGGTCAACGGAACCGAATCTGCTCCCTTTTTCTTTTCCTTCAGGATCCGTTCTTGAACTTATTCTAGTAGGTTGAACAGGTTTCACATACTCAGTGAGTGGTGAAGACCACTAACCCCAATTGGTAGATCATCAGATAGCTAATAAACTAATTCGGTATACTCAAATAGTAATTCGGAATACTCAACACCATAGGTAGAAATGGGAGTTTGAAGGTACAGACCACCTAAAGTGAATTAAGACCAGGAGGGCTAGGAACGAGTGGAGAATCAAAATGCCCTTATTCCAAAGGAAGTGAGTGCTAAAGAAAAAATCGAGTAAAGAACAAAAGAACGAAATGCAAGGGTTGCATCCTAACTTCAAGTCCGGACGGTTCCTCCGCTAGGTTATTGAGTTGGCTCCCCCGTTATTCTTCATCAGACAACGCACACTTAATGGAAAAACGAGGTATCTTTTTGGAAAACTTCTCTACTTACGACTTTGTTAGCGCTTTGAGGGATTCACTATGTTCTCTGAAATATTGTATAAATAATAAAGAAGTCTTTCTCAGGAGATGACTCTGCTGATACCGAGTTTCAATGCAAAATGGCTCCCGCTTCTTCTGAAAGAAAACAGGAGAAAAATCAATATGGAGCCGTCAGAGGCTTATCTGGCCGATATGACTTCTAGAAAAGATTTCCTGAGCTCAACCTAAAATGGAGGGGTTGGGGCTTTGGCTCCAGGCTCAAACTCTATCTTGTGGTAGACTGCCCTCCTAGGGAGCGCTTGGGCAACTAACTTGTGGGGCATGACATCCCAAATTCATCATTCGGAATTTCCTGAGAAAAAAGTCTTATGTGTATTGGATCCGCTCTTCTGTTAGCATGAACACATGAATGAGATTCTTCTTATTCCTAAATAGAACCCCCCACCCTCACCTTTCTTAGGACTATCAAGCCTTCTCGAATTAGGTCTATGGGTATGAAGGCCTCTCGAATTTGTTCTAGGGTAGAAGCTTTGAACGTAGACCCGGATACAAATCTTTCACTCACTGAAAAGTGAAACCCTGTGACTATATTGTCCTAAAGACGGATGCGAGGGGAAGAAGTGGCATTTAGAAGTGTTGCTGACTTTACATTTAGGTTTTGGCATAACAAAGCTTGCACTGTCTTTTCGTACTTAGGCGCACAGCGTGCCGTTGGTAATGATTCTACTATGGTGCTGCAAATTCGCAAGCTGATCCTAAGTAATCGTTGTTGTTCATTGGATTCCTCTGGAATTACTTCGTTAGGATTGAAGAATTGCTGCAATTCTTCCTGAATAGACTCGATTCTCCCGCCGAGAGTTTCTTTGAAAGTCTTACCTAAACTCTTCCGACTGAATAGGAGAAAGCCTATAAAACAACTAGCTACTATCATTTCTTCATTATAGATTGAGATCTTCTTTGGACTTGATGCACAAATAGATGGAATAGCTGCTAATAACATATTTTTCTCCTTCATATCCGTCAAACTCATAGTATAGTAGGCTTTTTCAGCTCTGCTCCCGAGAAAATAAAAGAGAAAGGAGACTGATCTTGACGTCAGCGTTGGTTTTTCCAACGAAAAACAATATCGTTAGTTGATTGAACTTCCATGACAAAATGCTAGTTTCATACACTGGAGATCCCATCGACGAAGACTACTATACGCGTTTTCTTCAGAGCAACTACGGACAAAAAATAGGTGAACCTGCATACCATACTACTCAAAGGAAAGTTCACGTGCCAATCCTTACCATTGGTAACTGCAATTATCAAGCCTAATCTTTCACTGAATACCGAGTAAAGCAAGCAAGAAAGAGGGAAGTTTTCGAGCTAGGCTCGATCCCTTTTGAATCCACTTATAGCTATTTGTAATTCTACTTGAATTAGTTCTTCCTAAGTTTAGTGAGGTGAGTACTGCATCCATAACTAGAGGACTTGCTTTTCTGCTTGGCTCCCAGGATTGGATAAGAGGAATTGAAGCGCAAGGAAGGTATTCAAACAACTATTCATAGTTCCCAACTCTGGGTAAAGGAAATCTGTACTTGACGACTGAACCAAATTCTTTGTCTTTATTTATTCTATTATTTTGATATAGATCAGCTGAAAACAAAACCAAAATACTACTACGTTGGGACAATGACCCACCTTTCTCTACTCAACCTGTCATCTTCTCTCCTCGCTTCCTGGGACAAATAAGACTATTTATTAAGTGATAAACAAGAGAAACTAGTGATATTAGATAAGCTTCTGGCCATGTCTAATTGGCATTCAAGTCTGCCTTCCATTTATACTAGCACCTATAGTAGCTATATATATATCTTAACTCAAACGTCGTATTTGATCTAAGCACAGGAGTCGTAATAAGGAAAGAAGACATAAGAATGGGAAGTATCCTATCAATATAACATAGTATAAAGAGAGCTATTTCATGGATCTTGGTCACAATAAAAAAATCCAATAATGATCTATCAACTAAATGAGTTTATTACAGAATCCCGTATAATAAAGGTTGTTAAGATGATTTATACGATGTGTCGGTATCGTTTTCATCTTTAGTTGGGAGTGAATGCTTTGCTAATCTCTCCTTTTATCCTTCTTAAAGGAGACAAGCACATATTACCGTAACCTAGTGATTAATATATCCTGTACTTAGTGGAGCAATCAATCCTTTTTCCATTCTTGTTCTTAGGTTGTCAACGCCTCCTCTCAGCAGCCCTGTTTCTGCTGCACCTATAGTACACAAGAGGCCTTCTTAAAAAACCTTACAAACCTGATCGGCAACCGATTAAGTCAGAGCTTCGAGACGACTTTCGCAGATGTTCAATCTTGTGAGGCGTATGAGCAAGATTTGAAGTACTCTCCCGACCTGTTCCCTAATAAGCTGAGATTGCCAGGAAAACGTTGCTCAACAAGAAGATCTCAGTAACCAACTCGAAAAAGGAGACTAAAAGTGGTGATCTCTGTACTATCATAGAAGCCCTGCTAATTGTGAAGAACCCACAGCCGGCAACTGGATTTTCCCACACTCCGTTTACCTGGTATCTCTGTCCATAGTCGTCTCCTATTTTGGAAGACTGAGACTTGCGACATAGCAGAAATATTATTCAAATAACATGTCATTCAAACGCAGCGCTTGTTAATTGCTCGTCACGTAAGTGAATTTACGAATAGGGTGCCCAACAAGTGAACTATTTTCTCCCTCCTCCAGGATTGTTGCTTTCCTTCTATAGCCTCACGTATGAAAAACGTGTGCCTTATAAGAGAAGAGGGCTAGGTTTTTATACATAGCATAGATAACAAGGGTTTTGCCAAAGTAGACGCTCAAGCGAAACATTCCACTTATCGAAGAAGGGATACAAGTATTTCAAGTTCAAGAAGTAGGCATTGATCCCAAAGAATGTAGTGAAAATCTAGGCTAGGAGGAATGCGTCAGAGCCGAGGTCAGGCAAAAGGTTGCTGGATCTTTATGTTGGCCGCAAGTTATTTCTTTTCAATGAGGTTCAATGTTATCTAGATTGCTTAGAAGTAGCCTGCCTTACTCGAGCCAACTAGGATCAGAAGGTGTTGATAGGGCTAGACTTTTTCTCATGGGTGTGACCTAAAGGGTCTTTTCATCGCTTTGGCCTGGAGCCGAGTAAGTAAGGACTTTGCCAGGTTTGAACTCAAAAGTCATTTACGCCTAGTATTTCCTCTTATAGCCTTCGTGTCAAGGAGCGATGTGAGCGGTCCAATTGCATCAATAGCAGCTGCTTTTATCTCCGCATTCACTAAACGAAATGCTGAACCCATGTTGGTAATTCCCTCTGTGCTCTACTATCTTGAACTATTTTCTTTAGTTGACATGGAGGGCCACGTGAAAGCTAAAAGCAGTGAAAGCAAGTCAAGCAGTGCCAGATGATGAGAAAATAGCGGCGCATCCTTCTTTTTCAAAGTGACCAAACAGGACTTTTAAGCATAGTCTCAGATGCCTTATTTTAGAGTTAGGATCTCCTTCTCACTCCAAAGTATGGTTGGTGTATACTCGGCCTTTCCCACTGTAGTTTGGAGCTCACCCTTTATTTACACCGACCCAATTGGAAATGTAATTTGATAAGAAAGAAATCAAGCGACTGTCCGCTATAAATAAATGCTTTTGCTTTCTATCCAGCAGCTGATGCTTTATGCAGTAAAGAAGTAAATTCTTGGAGTTAGCACGATACTGAGGTCTCTGGAGCGAGTGACGGATTATCTCTTTTGGAACATTAGAGGTTGTGGACTGCACTCATAGCTCCTCTATTTATCAAGGATCTATGCTTCCTGTTTGCACTCTTTCTAGGCTGTCTTCCAATGCGATAGAGAAGCAGACAGTGAACGGATTCATCCTGCAAAAGAAAAAAACTAAGAGCTCTGGCTAGTCCTTGCTTCATGAGGTACATACTTCTTCCGGTCTGCTCTGTTGCCGAGCTTTCATTCTCGGACACCTACATTCCCAACAGACTAGGGCAAATACATGAAGTCGGAATGATTCCCACACCTGGATGGAATGCTCCACCAAAGTAAACCTAAACAATGAATTGAAGGAACGTCATCGATTTCACGTGTTGGTTGCCCAACCCAATAAGTCGTTTTTGAATTATTCGCGTTAGCCAGGAGTTAGTCTATTTCAATGAAGTAACCAACCAAAAGAGAGTGTTAGGTCTGGGCTACAAAATCTTCCTAGAAAAACTGGAATGAAAAGAACAAACTGGTAACAAGTTCCGGTAGAAACTAGAGGATTTGTCAAAGTAGCAGTGGAAGCTAAGCAAGTAAAGCAATCAAATCCGTAGTAAATCCTCTGTTTTTCACTAGTTCCATGGGATCTATAACGAACGGATCTGCCCGTTAAACTACTTGTGTAGTCCTAACTTGGTAAACAGATTCCAGGTCAACCGGCTTCACTTATCGCCTTACTAAAATGGTAAAATAAGAGTCGAGATGTCTCTGCTTTCCGTCGAGGACTCCTATCTCTTGATCGTTCCACTTCGATACGGCTTCTTTAGAGGAAGCCTTCTCTTCGTTCCACTTGCCAAGCACACAGGATGACCGAACAAGAAAGAGGTGAGACCTACGGGAGAAGGACGACTCTGATGTATGTTCTTTCTTGACTCCATTCCTTTTTCTGTATACTCAACGATCTGCTATAGCTTGCTGAAACGAGGAATCAGGTTTCAGTTGATGGCATCTTTTTCAAGAAGGTAGAGAAGAATCCCTAGTGCAGATGTGCCGAGAGCGAGATCCTCTTATTTATTATATGAATAACTGAAATCAATCCTCGCTTGTATTAACTTCATGAGTTCAGAGATAGACTTTCCCTCAATACCGGCACTGCTCCTATCAAAATCAAATAACTGGATTCCACGTACATCGGATGAGGATTCCTACAACGGATCAATCCATTCAAATCAATGAAACCATTAGGTACGCCCCGGGATCTACTCTATTTTTAGATTTGCTAATGCCTATCGAAAGCAAAGCGAAGGTTGTTATTCAATAGTTGTTGCCGAACAGCGGAACGGGTATCTTTAGCAAAGCAAAGGCTTTGGTTGAATCGTATTGAGTTCCGGGTAGTAGAGTCCTCGGCTTCGATTCTTTCGAACAACGACCACGGTGTAGGTTCCTACTCGATTGATCGGCTTCCTTTAGCTTTGTTACAGCATGTGTAGAACCATTCGTAGTAGCGTACATTCCCTATGTTAATTGATAGCGCTAGGTGATCATCGACAGCTTGGGCTAGGCCACGGGTCGACACATCCTCTGATACTCCCTTTGATCGGCTTAAAACCAATACGAATTGCTCCTATGATTCCCAGCGCTTTTATCCAATGCCCCACGAATGAAAGAAATAAATCAATGAAATAGTTGTAGGCTCCTTCCATAGTAGTAGACGGCTGTAGTTCCGAGATATCCTTCCCTTCCTTTTCAATTAATAGCTCGGATTCGTATCCTCGGGCAAGGATGGTCCAATTAAAGTAAATTACATTGCATTCGAAGGAACCCTATTGTGTGGAGCCAAGGGGCCATATCATGGAAAATACCGTCACAACTTTGCTTTGTATCATATCAGTTCGAAAGGGTGGCTTTTTTTTCTTGGGTATTACGAAGGAGAGGACATCGCATATCTCTTTTTTTGACCCACTTGAATGGCTCTCTTGCGCACATGATCAATCTGATCATCTCCCCGACCTCTAGCTCCACGCCTACCGGCGGTTCTGAGTCTTCTTGGTCACATCTCTGTGGAACCACTAAACTTGTTATTGTACAAGAACGGCTGAGGTGTTATGCCGGATTGTATAACAGACCAACCCAAACTAGAACGTTTTCGTTGATATTAACTAACGCTGTAGAAGGGGGAAGAGTGGCGGCATTCACAGGTTTCAATATTTCCACTTATTAATGGATGAAGAATGTGCTCGTCCAGAATAAGTGTTAGGAAGGGGGAGCGCGCTCTGAAAAACGATTATTTATATAGAAGTTCAAGAACCGACTCCGTATGTTTACTCTGTCCTAAAGCCAATAAACTAACAACATCTTTATGTTCTCGTTCAGGTAGACGCCGTTCTCTTTTTGCTTTTATTAGAAAAGTCTAGGTTACTCCGTTCTGTACAATCTTTCTATATTATGCACCTAAATCTTTGTTAATCAACAAGGAAGGAGACGAAAACCCTGAGTTATGTCGTAAGGGCCGCCCCCTTTCGAGCGCACGACCTACCGAATCATTATCAACTTTGTGAGAGGGTCGACCATGGATTCACTTCAAGGGTCTTGGTTTCCTCTTCTTCATATAAAGCCATTGCTGCTGTCTGCACATTGATTGCCTTCTCTGAGTGTGTGCTTCAGGATGATGCACATGCTTTGAATCCTTGCCTTGCAGTACTTCAGTAAAGCTACCCCATTTTAATAAGATAGGGATTCGGGATATCAGCATTTTTCAGTAGTAAATGGCAAGATGCAGCAGAATCAGATTCGAGTATAGCATCATTCAGTTGGAGTTCTGAAATCATCTGGTTCCCCTTTGCTATTGTTAAAATCTCTGCTGCTCAGTTTCCTCCCTTGTAGAGGTAGCCTCCCCATCCATATATGTACGAGTGAGAGATGTCTTCCGTCCTGGAGAACCCTCTTCTCTCCCTCCTTAGTAAAAGTGAGACTAGGTAGAGGAGGTTGAAAATAAGGCCTACCGTCTATATGGGACTAGTCATCAAAAAAGCAACCTATATCGACGTAAAGAGAGCTAGGGTGAAGTGGACTATTAGATCCCGGCACCATTAGAAAGAAAGCTTAGCCTTAGACGTCAATGTGTTAAGCATATAGGAGAAAGTCAGTAAGAAGTTCTGAAACTCAAGCATTTAGGCCCGGATAGAATGGGTCCTCAAGCTTAGAATCATTTGGCCTAACCTTTAATACTCGTCAGCATCTTTGAATCCGGGTCGTACTAAAGGCAGGTAGACCAAACACATGACACCTATCCCAATGACTGGTACACTGACGGTGGCTTATTGGTTCCTTCCTCCCTTCCATCCTCAAGTCTTACTTTCCTTTACGCCTTAGTTTACTTGATGCCCGATTCATTCCTCCCTATATTCAATCTCTCGAGCCATATTCTAGAGTCAGGTTTTACATTACTTGCCTTTCCTTACTTTCTTTACTTCACTAGCCTTACTGGACATACCATACATACTGGACTGACTGGGCTTAGCAACTAGAATTCCTTCCTTGAAAGCAGAGCTGGTTACCGGAATTGGGGCTAATTCCGAGTTTCGGCTGGCACTAATTAGGTCTCTCTATGTCAGTCCCTTGACGGGGCAACGGGGGGCTCTCGAAAAGACGATAGAGGCCATCTTGCAATGCCAAGGGAAGCCCACAAACTCCCTATCGTCTTTCCTAGATCTTCAATGTGATCTGGAGCACCTCGAAAAAATGAAGACCGCTCTCCGTCCATATTTAGAACGGTTAGGGCGGGTTTCTAAGGAATAAAAATCTTCCGTCGATTTATCCACACTTCCATGACTTCTAGAGGAAAGCTAACTGCTTGCTGGCTGGGAGCTGTATGAGCGGTAACGTCCACGTACGGCTCCGTGAGAAGGTGGACGGAAATGGCCTTGTTGTACCTCACTCCCGTCTTTCATGGGGTCTGCTCTTTTTTTAGGAGAGTATGCCAATATGATCTTAATGAGGTGCGGGGCTTTGCATGTGACATTCGTTGGGCTTTCCTCTGCGGGAGCCCGCGTCCCGGCGTTTTTGTGCAATAAACCCCTCCGGCCGAAGACTAGTGATAGGTGGTCCCGTGGAGCTTTCGAAGAAGGGTAGCCTAGTGTGTAAGCACAGCAATGAACCGCGGCGAACCCTCAGACGACCCTTCTAAGATAAGGGGGGAGATCCTCAGTAGTGGTGACCCTTTGACTCTTCCACTGACTTATATATGTACCGAATGCTCATATGGGAAAGTGAACTCCTAGGTCTAGAACCTGGGGTTGCTCCAAGAAAAAATCCTTTCTTTCTCGTCCACTCCAGGGGGTGCGGACACACCTACGCGGATTACAGGTGACGGTTACAAGAATGGCGGGGAAGTGAAGAGTACCCGACGACATTCGGGGATGAATGTAGACCCATCGGGAGGGGATAATCATTCCGGTCCTGGGAGAGGTGGCGACACCAGTCTGAGCTGAGGGAAGCCAGCCAATTGAGTCACTGAATGACCTAGAGGCACCCTAAGCCCAGCTTCTCAGAGCTGCTATGGCGAAATACGGCTTCCTTAATATCCAAATTTCAACAAGGGGGCTGGGCTGCTCGCCTTCATAGAAAGGCGACCGGGCCTAGATTAGATGTTCGCCTTTTTATAGAATAGAAAGAGAAGGTAAAGGGGGGGGTTTGGAGATTCTTGAAAGAATTCATGGCTTCCTCCTATTCCTCTTCAACAGAAGCCCTGAAAATCCTGCTGCTATGGCAGCAAGGGTTATCCATTTCATAGGCGAGGGTGGGGGAGAAGCAAGCCAAACCTCTGATCGACCCGGACACGTCCAAAATTCTCGGCGTCGAGAGAAAGACGAGATTCAGTAAGTAATTCAGTGAGTGCTTTCTTTTATAAGAAGAGCGTCGGCTTGGAAGAAGAAAATGAAATACGAACAACCGCGTTGGTCGTAATAGATCGACTTGAATGCGTCTTCATTCAAGTTCCATTTCAAGGGAGGACGACGTACCATGATACTTTCTGTTTTGTCGAGCCCTTCTTTGGTCTCTGGTTTGATGGTTGTACGTGCTAAAAATCCGGTACATTCCGTTTTGTTTCCCATCCTAGTCTTTTGCGACACTTCTGGTTTACTTATTTTGTTAGATCTCGACTTCTCCGCTATGATCTTCCCAGTAGTTCATATAGGAGCTATTGTCGTTTCATTCCTATTCGTGGTTATGATGTTCAATATTCAAATAGCGGAGATTCACGAAGAAGTATTGTGCTATTTACCAGTGAGTGGTATTATTGGACTGATCTTTTGGTGGGAAATGTTCTTCATTTTAGATAATGAAACCATTCCATTACTACCAACCCACAGAAATACAACCTCTCTGAGATATACGGTTTATGCCGGAAAGGTACGAAGTTGGACTAATTTGGAAACATTGGGCAATTTGCTTTATACCTACTATTCCGTCTGTTTTTTGGTTTGTAGTCTGATTTTATTAGTAGCTATGATTGGGGATATAGTACTGACTATGCATAGGACTACAAAGGTGAAAAGACAGGATGTATTCCGACGAAATGCCTTGGATTCTAGGCGGACTATAATAAGTAGGAGGGGAATGACAATTCCAAAGAAAAGGTGCTTCTCCTCCGCAGCGGGGGGATCGTCTGACAATTACAAAGAAACCTTTAAAATATTTCTTTTAGAATCTGAATATCGGGATTTCCCTGGACTAAGGGATCATATCGACGAACTTCTGGCATTCCTTGAACCCTGGGAGATCCTATACATGGTACACACGTTCCCTCGGGACTTTCCTATGCTCGGGATCTTGTCACCCCAAGATATCCGAAATATAATTAATCACTCGCGCAAGCAGTGGAAGCCTCCCAAAAAGGGAAACGATTGATTCTATTAATTTGTTTTTTGGTAGGTTTGTATTGTTTCTCGAATTGGTAGGTTTCTTGAAGTAGTTTGGTGTAGGTTTCTCAGAGGAAATAGAGATACCGAGGCCCCTACCTACCTTATGGGTAGGTAGGGGGAAGGAAGAGTGGGTCAGAGGGCTTCCTTCACAGTGCATACCTCTCTTTCTCTTTTGAGTTTTTCTGGCGGACCGGTCACGCAAGATCTTTGGTCTTCCCCCGGAACCGATGAAAAAGTGGGTCGCTTCTTATAGACTCGCTCAGAATGATTCTTTTATTTCTATGGAAAGGGGATGACATTATCGCCATTGATTGAATTTGTACGTCTATCGCTATCGCGGGCCGAGGAGAGGGGGTTTCGGAAGCCGTGCCCTTGTTGGTAAAGGAAGTAGGTTTTGCTTTTGAAGGTAGGTATTTCTGGAAGCAAGGAAAATAAAGATGGAAGCAGGTACCGGTCTAGGGGTTTACGAGGATACGGATAGTTGAAAAGATAGGATTGCAAAACTAGAAAGACCCGGAAGCAAGGATAAGAAAACAAGGAAGTTGGTTCTCGGTTGGTTGGCAAGCAAAGGGGGAAAGCTGGTTAAACAAAACTAGGGATAGCTAGCAGGTATTTTCTAAAGGTTCAAAAAGAAGGTATTTCAAAAGGGCTTTGGCAAAGGACCCAACCCTTCTGAATTCGCTGAGCGAGACCTAAGATCGGAATGAACAGCAGTCGAAACCCTGAGCCCATCGTGTCTGCCAGCTATGCAATGGCTCTACTTGAGATTCCGTAGGGAGAGCAGTCGCTAACCTTTCCTTCGGTCAATCACGATAAATTTTCGAATCGAATCCGTTGTCATTAGAGTGATCAACTATATACGCTAATTATTCAAACAGATGCTCTCCGGTGGAAATGAACCACGAGAGACTAAGCCCTGCCGATAGCAGTAGAAGCGTTAGCCATAGAGTGACTTTTTAATTGACACCCACTAGTGGTCAGTTTCTACTTCCAAGTTGACTGGACCAGGTACCACATTTACCATAGGATATGCTTATCTGACGAGGTCCCTCGAGTCATCTCTGCCACTTGGAATTGCTTATGAGCTGTTCTTAAATGCTCTTCTTGGTATGAAATTGCCTACCTTCCTTAAGTCTTGCTTTCCCGAGAGCCCTCATTTCATAAAATTCCACTGGCTAGTTAATTCATTATGCTTATTTTTCAATGAAAGTTGCATCCGAACATGTTTCTCAACACCAAAAAGTAAGGGAGCTAGTAGCTACATTCGGAGATTCACATTATGCCCCGGCTCATGAGATCTATATTTATAGGAATCGAAATTGCAATGACCACCCACAGCATTGTCCCCAGCCGTTGGTTCAAAACCTTCCTCGTCTCTAGTTTACTCCGGACCCGACCCTAATCATTATAATTATTATAGAAATACTATCACTAAAAAGTTTTCGCTTTCCCTTTGCACCACCATTGCCCATTGTGAAAGTTGAAACGCATCGCCTTTAGTGATTATTTGGATCTCAACCCTCTTCAACAAAGGAAGTGGTAAACAAATGCACTTGAGAGTGAGGGAAGAGAAGCACCACGCGCACCACCAGGGTTAGATTTACATTTTGCTTCGTCTCCCCGACTAGAGTTGTGATTTGAAGAAAGCGCAGGTCCCTCATTAGGAGGTTTGAATAGACATTAGAGCGCCCCACCATTAATAGAAAGGAAGCAAACTCCTAACGGAGGTGATTCTAAGCCCAATTTCTATTGTTATCAATTTCTTTATCAATGTGCAAGAGCAAAGGCAAACGCATCAGATGCAATGAATTGAGATTCAGTTGGGTGTTCAGCCGTTAATGCACCTAGGACGTGCTTACTAGGAAGATGAGAGACATGCTTGCTAGCCCCAAGTTGGGGTGCACCTAAGTTCTATCATACATAAGGAAATATCTATTGGACCAAGGGATGCCTGCTCAATTCCATTTTATGGTCCGATCTAGCAAAATTATTAACATAGTTCAAATAGGGACGAGGAAAAGAAGGCATAGGAGTGGCAGATGCACGATCACTTGTAAAGTCCTATGAGCCAGGTTTATTGACTGGATTGTGTACCATAGAAAGTAAGTCTACCAAGAAGCTACCATTGAAATGGAATCTGGAATAGTAGGCAGAGTCCTCGTGTCAAACATCTTGGTCTATCCTACCCAGTAGGATTCAGCAACCACCGAAAAGCAAGGAGAAATCTTTGTACGTAATCCTTCGCCCGCTATCCATCCTAACTGCTCTTACCGCTTCTTCTTCTTATTCACTCGCTTCTTCTTATCTGCTTTCTTCTTCTTTGTCTGATGAGATTCTCTCTTCTTATAATCTTTGATCTTCTTATCATCATCAGATTTATGATCTTTTAGATTGCATTTTTTCGTTAGATTATTCATTTTGCCTAATATGCCGGTTATGACTTTATGGGCAGTAGGATGGATACTATCAATAGAATCCTCTCCTATATGAGGAGGTTTAGTTCCTATCCACGTTCCATCCTCATCGTATACTAATTCTCGCTTCGTACTATTTCCTATCCCAACTACGTATGTATTGATTTTTTTCTCTACACATAAATTGAAAAAATCACGATGAAAGTCAGCTGAACATGAAAATTGTTGTTTTAATGTTGGGTCTGCTAGCTGGTTTATGTAATAATCTTTAGTGATTACCTTTCTAACCGGTCCTTTATGCTTCATGATTATTTCTTCCTTATCTTCATGTAATGCATGTATGCAGTATGATTTGGGAGCCAAAAAGATTCCCTCTTTTACATAGTGCTCCTTCTTAAACTTTCCTATTTCGCTAGGTGATACCATTTCTTCTGGAAGTTCGTTCTGAACAACAATAGAGTCCGTGTCCGTATAATAGCAATCATCCCTTTTAATAAAAGGGTATAACACTATCCTGGCATAGGCAGCAATAGCAGCTGAGAGCTGAACTGCTGTATTAGCTGGCTGCTTTGTTGTCTCCTCCATTTCCTTAAACAAATCATCACTCACTTTGTTTTTATAGGTTACTAGGTACAGATCATCATCTAGATGAGTTGAATCAATAAATCCATCCTGAGAAAGGGCCATTTTGTGAGATTCTTCTCTGTTGACTATAACACACATAGTGCTTTCCGGCGATATACCAAAACGGCCATCAAGAATGTTCATAGTTGTTTTGTGAATGAAAGCCATTGCTTTATCCCCTTTCTCATTTGCCTCAAGCCTCCTTTGGTATAGATCGTGTACAAAATCATAGAATGGTGATTTCATTCTATCAAACTGCCAGCCATGGAGTGGGACGACCAAGTACCCATGTTCTTCTGCAAATTTTAGCTCCTCAGAGAAATAGACACCTACAAACTTACCTGTAGGGAATACCAAAGTACCATCACCACTCCTTTTAAAAGGTAGAAAAGGACGCTGAATATCTTCACGGACATGTTATAAACGCTTGAAAGAAACCAAACAAGTTCTCCAACAACGGTATCTCCGAACTCAACGGCTCCCACGATTCGGAGCGATAGCGAATTCATACGAGGACTACGAAGCGAATAATTGCATTCCTTCCTGGAGGTTTTAGTCGAGCGCACGCTTTCCTCAGTTTCGAATCAAGGGTTTTTAACAAAGATAGATCCTCGGTAACGGCAAAGGGGATAGCCTTGCTTTTGAACATTCATGTGCATATATTTTCATTAGATGTGCAATCGAAATCAGTAGGAGAGAAACTTTCATCCCTATATTTCCACTGAAATGGAATTAGCGATACCTTTGCTTTTAGTTTGAATTCATGAATCCTGTTTCTAGTGGAGAGTAACTACTACGAAAGGTATGGAAAACGGGAAAGGCAAAGCACAGGAAAGAAGAATATATTCAATAATGTCATCCTTGTTTCGGTACCGGATTCAACCTGTCAACTGAGGCTTCTGCTCGTAACGTCACTCACTGGATCAAATCAAAGGGATCGGTTTCTGCTCCTCGGCAAAGTAAATTCAATAGGAATCCGAATCCTAAAATCTCAGGATGTAAACACCTGTCTGATCCGCGTAAGTATGAACGCTGGTTTCTCCGAGCTGTTTCAACACCTCTAAGATCTCACCTATTCCTAACCCTTCAGTTCTGGGGTACTCCTGGCAGTAAGTGATAACACGTATGACACGCTGTGAACCCTCTGATAAGACAGCTATCCTTATATTATAATAGCTAAGCCATGGAATGATGGCGCCGCTTAATACTAAAAATAGTCACAACCATCGGTTCGGATAAATAGGTTTTCTTAGCGTGATACCCGAAATAAAATGCGTCCTTCATTGCTGTAAAGGACGTGTGTGACTATAGGCAACCTGCTCCTAGTAACTTCTTGTTACATAGTTCTCCTACATCCCTGTTTACAGCTTTCAAGTATTGTTCCTCAATCTACTTCCAGCATCCTATTTCTCCAACTACAGGTACGAGGGACGCCAACCGCTTTCTTTGCTTTATCAAACAACTCCTCAACCTGTTTATAGCTTCCTCCCAGCTACAACCTGCTTCTTGCACCCGATCCCCGAGTCCTACTTCCTTGTTCCCATTAACAAAACCCTTTTTCTTCTTGCTCTTTGTCATAACGCCTATTCCGGGGCGAGTTCTACTTTTTTTTACAAAATGAATTTACAAGCAAATGATTTTCCGATCCTGACTACCAATTCCCCGACTACCTCTCTGGCTTATCAATCTAGCAAGCATAGGAAATCCTATTTCGGTAATCTTACCAAACAAGCAACGGATTGAGCAACTAGCTGAAAGCCGCTATGCAGCGTTATCCGCTTTTCTTGCTTGGATTCAAAAAGAAAAGGAAGGTTGATTGGAACTGAAAAGAACAAACAGGCAGGCATGCTTTCAATCTGTTGGCTAGAATTTGAGAAATGCACTTGTCAAGAGTACTCTAACAATCGACGTCTCCCATCTTCTCAGGATTAAGCACTTATCTATTATGGAAATTGTCCGCTATCTGCACCTTACTCTTACTTTACTATTACGGATTTGGAAGTGGGAAAGCCAACCTGGGCTTTTAAAGATCACTCTTGCCCGTTCCGTTCATAATTGCTTAAAAGGAGAAGTCCAAATAGTGGCTACTGAAAAGTAAATTCTATCATTTTTAGAAAGTTCGAGAAAGGTCATGCACAGAAAGTAAGAATCAAGGAAAGAACTGACTTTGATATGAAAGAAAAACTGAATCTGACTATCCTAATTCAGGAAGACGGAAATTGCCGGTTGGGTTAGTCCAACCAAGAAAGAAATGGGATTCTTTGGGCATTGCTTCGGCCGACTTCAGTATGGCTATCTCTAAAGATCTATCACTGCACACTTGAGAGATCTTTGTCTCCAGCCAATCAAAGCGTCTATAGCAGCTCCGCCGCTTTCTTTTTATGAAGCGGCTTTCTCAATACGAAAGAAAAGTCCTAGCTTGCATACAAGTTTATGCAAATAGCATGACATTGGCTGTTGCTTGTCATATTGGACTGATGCAGCAAACAAAAAGGAAGACTAGTTTCAGCGAAGGCAGGATGTTTTCCAATGTGCCAGTTCCTTCCCAATCGTCACTCCAAAAAGTGGAGTCACCAACACGACAGTCCCCTACGTAGTGGAGGATAGGCCATTTCGGAAAGTGACCGATTCCTTTTTTTGCGGTGGAGATAGATTCTCTATGTATTCATAGTCCTGTGTTGCTTCAAGATAGATGGTTGGCTAAGCCATTAGGTTGGATTATTCCCAACTTTCTGCCATCCTTCCTTTTGCTTTGATTAGCTGTTGTCATGCAAGAAGTTGTGAGTGGTTCGAATGGTTCTCTACATGAACCCTAAGGCGTAAGCCCGCTGTTTTGATAGGATAGGATGGTACTGGAACTGGATTCTTGCAGCGTCGGTGGGCTCAAAGGGAAGAATTCAAATAAATAGAGATAGAGGTCTCGGAAGTAGGGCCTATGAAAAGTACAGTGCCTTCTTGTTCTTGTTCTTCTGATCGATTGATTCAATTGGATGAAAGGGAAGAGAACACCAAAACTACTAGCGAAAAGCACTTTCACCTGGCTAGCTGTCACATCCCAAGATTTTCTAAATCTTGTTATGTGAAAAATAAATGAATAAAATAAAACTTTGTTGATTTTCAGGGAGAGAAGAAACTTTTTGATTCCAATTGGAAACCTTCAAACCTATTTTGATCAAACAAATCCTAAAGGGATTTGAAAAGATAAACAATTAATAAATAAAATATTAGATATGTGAAATTACTATTTTTGGATCCTTTAATAAAAAGATTTGGTTTCAAAAGAAAAGGATAGATTTATAAATAAAGATTATTTTATAGAGCCAAAATTAAACCCTGGCCAAGTCTTTGAAATAAAATCTTTGGTTTTGATTAAAGGAGAGGATCCAAAAATAGTAATTTCACATATCTAATATTTTATTTATTAATTGTTTATCTTTTCAAATCCCTTTAGGATTTGTTTGATCAAAATAGGTTTGAAGGTTTCCAATTGGAATCAAAAAGTTTCTTCTCTCCCTGAAAATCAAAAAAGTTTTATTTTATTCATTTATTTTTCACATAACAAGATTTGGAAAATCTTGGGATGTGACAGGCTACCACCGTTAAAATAAATCTTTGAAATAAATAAGATTTGGGAAGGCTAGGGTTACAAGTAGGCTCAATTCTTTGAAATAAAATCTTTGGTTTTGATTAAAGGAGTAAAGGTTTATTTAAATAAAATAATGAGGATTTATTAATAAACCAAATTTATTAAAGTAAAGACTTTTCCCATTTTAATTAAACACTAAAAACTTGTTATTTTATTTTTGAGTTTTCCAAGTATTTTGTATTTTCAAATAAAACCTACTGATTGGTTTTTGTACTATTTAGATTTCAAATGGAGATTTTAAATAAAACAAATCCTATTTGAATTATTAACTAAGGTCTATTTTAATTAATTATTAAATAGATCCTAAAATAAAAATATTATTTTATTTTGGGACTTGGAATTATGTTGTTGAACAGAACCAAACTCAAGGCAAAGTTTGGAGGAGTTTTGAATTGATTTAAATGTTTAAATTGTTGGTTGAATTTCAAAACATAAAATCAAATTGGAAAAAGAGAAAAAGATTCAGAACAGAAAAAAATAAGAGCAAGGTCGACCCAACCCAACAAGCCTACTAGGCCCAGTTAGCCCACTCCCTCTCTCTCCCGCAGAAAACGATTCGCACCCGCATTATAACCCACGCAGACGCTGACAGATGGACCCCCTCTCCCTGCCTCTCCTCGCTGACGAGACGACCCCACAGCCACGTTCCCTTCTTCCCCACCCGCGGACTACGCCTCTCCCCTCGCCGGCCGTTGCAGGCGAATAAAGTTTGGCTTAATACGCGTTAACCATGCCATTAAACTACCCCGTGATCACGCATACTTAGTCGCTTGCCTCTCCTCCCCATTTCCCCTCTGTCGCCCCCCCTTAGCGCGCCCCCAGGCTGCTGAATTTTGCCCTCCACCTCCACTGTCTCCGACGGCTTTCTCTGCCGATTTCGGCTAGTATTCGCCACCCCTCGCCTCTTCGAGCACACGGACGTGACCTCCAGACCATGGCGCATCTCCCTGCCTTCTCGCCTCACTCACAGGCTCAGAGCTTCAAGAACGATGACGACCACCGTCGCCTCCGTCTGCTTCCTCTCCGACGGAGCTTCTGGTAAGAACCTGACCGCGCCTTTCATTCCCCTTCACACACGCATCTTCACCAGGACCGTGCGCAGTTAACCCTATCTTCTGTTTGTCCTAGTACGCGCTGTAGCATCACCGTCGACGACGCCCGAGCATACCCGTCTCCAGGAGCAACTCCGGCGAGCCATTGTCCGCACCCCCGTGCGCCCCTGGCCTTTTGGAGGCCACGTCGAGAATTAGCGCAGCCCTGCGAACCCGGTGAGCATATTCCCATCCTCTCTTGCTTCCTGCTTCACCAGCACCGCCACCATCTGACCGCGCCGCCGCCAGCCACCGTCGCTGCGCCGCCAGCCTTTGGTCAAACACACGTGGGCCGTTGGATCCTCATCCTGTGGCGTAGACAGAACGACTTAAGCGAATGGGTATGGGAGCATCTGAGCCGTGTGATTCACATTAGATCCAACGATACTCAGTGAGTGACCCAGACGAAACGGTATCAGCAAATAGAAAGGCGCCACGTGGCTCAGGCTTCGATTTAAAACAGATTTGAATCTATTAGATTTGTGATTTTGTAAATTGCACAACTTTTATTCTACACGTCCAAAATTTTCAAACTTTATATCAATGGAATCAGTGGAGCAAGCCCTAGCCAACTATGCCTTTTGTTTAGTAAAAAGTTTCTGCTAAATGGTTTGTTTTTGTAGAAACATATGTATGCTTGTTTAGGTTATAAAAATCATTCCAAAAAGTTTTTAGGGATGAAATCTTTGGCAATTGGATTGTTTTGAACCTACTGACCAAAGGAAACACTTTGTGGATTCAAAAATGTATTTGGTGAAACAAGAGAATGAATCTTGGATTTAAAACCAATTATAGTCAAATAAAAATATGGTTTATTTATTAAAAATGGTTTTGGAAGAAAACCTTTGGGAAATGTTCTGTTTCAAACTCTCTGACCCTAAACACAAAGTTTTATGGTTTGAAAACATATTTTGTGAACCCTATAGATTAAATGCCTTAGTAAAAACATTTCTACACCACATAAAATGATACCTTGTTTTGAAAATGGTTTATGAAGTGAAATCTTTTGCAAATGACTTTGCCACTTTAAAAAAATGACCAATAGGTGTTTTCAAAATGTTTATGACCCATTAGGAACCACTTTTTCAAATAAAACAAAGCTTGGCATGCCGACATGCATTACTTTGACTTTATCATTTCATGTGATGTTTTGCTTGAATGGTAGATTGAAATATTGTTTGCTTGATTGATTTGTAGTGACTTGAAGTGTGTGAACATTGCAAAGATCAAGGAGTGAACCTATACTCTACCAAAAAGGCAAGTGATGCTTCATACTTTTGTCCCATTATTTTCACTATGCATTAGTGATTTCTCTAAGTAAAACTTGTATGGAATTTTGCTAAGTATAAACCTTGCTATGGGAAAACCTAGTAGATGAAACCTTAGTAGAAATTTTCCTAAGTTAAGATTCCTACTACTATCAAGCTTAGCTTAGCTAATAGAAAACAAGGGTGGAATATACATTCATACTATGGAAAAATTTCTAAGTCTGAGGACTTGTGTTTTTGTTTAATAAAACAACTAAGTTAATGAATCACCTGGGTGGAATGGTAATTGCTTAGTGGTTTTTGGTTGAGTGGTTACACAAGGCCCATGTTTATGGTTTACCTTGTGTATCTCACTTGTGGATGGCCACCCAGGAACAAAGAGATTTGAGATGTCAAATGTTGAGAAGCTTCTAGTGCAACCACTTGGCATTATGGGCTCTGCCTGGATCATATAGGTTGCAAGAACTTAGCCAAATGGACAATTGGTGGTAGGGTTTGATAGGTTGGAGCGCGTCCCTTTTGGTCTAAGGGAAGGCTTCTAAAAGATCTTGTCTTGGTGAAACCAAGTCTTGTGGGGAAAGTGCACCACCTCTGCAGAGTGTAAAATCTAAGTACTTAGCCATGTCCCTGGTAAAGGACAATTTGAGCATCAAGACATGGAAGCTATCAAGAATTTCATCATCCAAATTTCTAAGTTAAAAACTTGTGGTTGAACAAGGGATAAAGGATCTTCAATCTTTGATTGGGATATGCCTTGGGAAAGATTATTTTATCAAGCAAAAACTTAGTGATTTCAAATGATAAGGAAAAATCTATTTTGAGCAATGCAAGCCTCAACTCCACTTAGCCAAAAGCATATAGATGATAGACTCCACTATACTACCATAGTATCACTTGCCAATACAATTCAAATGTATTGACCCTTGTGGCTGTAACTTGTTATGTTGCAGGTTTGTTTGATATTAGTGAAGCTTAATGATTAGGATTAAAAGTCAACAACCAACATGTCTGCCTGTGGCACTTTGAAGATGAAGGACCCCATGCTTATAGATATTCTGCTGCAATGTAATGTAATAGCCAAATGAGCTATGAAAGATGTAATAAATTATTTTAATCCTGGTTATAAAGTTGTATTATGACCTTTGTTTCTTGATATTACATCTTAACTGTGGATGCTAGCTATTGATCCAGGGCCTAGCATTGTAAACACAGGGGACTCTACCTTATTAAAGGTTGGGAACCTTATAGATGGTATCAGAGCATTGTGTTGCCTGTAGGATTTGTAAACCTAGGATTGGACAAAACCCTTAGAAAAATAGGAGTTGTATTTGTTCCCAAACTTATTTACAAACAATCTTGTAAACTCTTTCCTCAACCATTTTGGTTTTGATTCTACATCTCTTCTATTTCAAACTTGATGGACAAAGCCTACCCCATGGCCAAAGACTTCACCATGTGCAAAGGACTTCATCAACTCTAATGACTTCAACATCTTCAACTCTAATGACTTCAACATCTTTAGCATATTCACCAAGGACTTCAATCTTGGATGTCACTAAGGACAAGTGAGACAAGGAAATCTTGCTCAAGATTGGAGACTAAGGAAACACAAGTTAGCAGGAGCCCACATCACTTGAAGTTTTGTGACCAAAAGTTTTCCCAAAGAAACCATAATCTCAGGTAAAAAGAATCAACCAAGAAGGATGGAAAGATCACAAGTGAACCATATAGATGGACCACCATATTTAGTTAAGTCAAACCCACCAACTTATGTGGTGTAACAAAAATATTTTTTCCTAAAAATGTGCTTGAACTTTGTTGTTTGAGTGAAATGTTTGTTTGTGATTGCTTGCACATTGCTTGTGTGAATTGTGATGTGTGTGATTAGAATTAATTCCTTAGAAATATTTTGCCTTTTCTAATCTCAATTCAACCCAAACAAATGACTACACCAAGAGACTCCAACATCAAGGTTGATGACAACAACACCAACCAAGAGGACACCATGAAAGAACTCATAGCAACCCAAAACCAGTTGAACCAAATGACAGCTCAATTCATAGCCAACACCAGTGGGGAAGATCCAACCCTGCTAGGATTTTTGGAAAACCAAGCCCAAATGTTGCATAAGGTGATAGATCAAATGCTCAACACGAAAAGCAACTTTTCCAAAGGAGTTTATGACAACAAGGATGACAAGGATGTTATTCTAAAAGGAACCAAAGCTTGCAATATTTGTGGAGACAAGGATCACACTTCCAAGGAGCATGGAAATCAATGCCCCAACTGTGAAGAGAAATATCCAGTTGGCCAATGTCCCACCTCTCAAGCTACTTGCTACTTATGTGAAGGAAACAACCATGTACCTATCCAATGCCCCATCTATTCGATAGTTGAACAAAGGAAACAAGGTGGAGTGCAACAAATGATTGCAAACTATAAAGAGGGATCCAAATCTACCAAGAAGAATGAGGACAAAGGAAAAGCTCCATTTATACCTCCATGCAATACAACCCAATTCAAAGGACCAAAGAAGAGGCATATGAATTATCCAAGGAGCAATAGAAGGTCCAAGAAACAAGTAGACATTCCTACCTATAAGATAACATATGAACAACATGAACTAGATGCACTCCTAGCTTTGGAGAAACCCAAGAAAAATAAGGACAAAAGCCATGTGCAATGTCATCATTGTAAAGAAATGGGATACTATTCCAGTGAATGTCCAGAGAAACAGAAGTATAAGGAGATTGGTCAAGTATGGTGCAACAACTGCAAAGAGCTAGGCCATTATGCAGCAACCTGTCCACAAGAGACACGTGAAGAACTCAAACTTATCACATGTTTCAATTGCAAAGAACATGGACATTATGCAAGCAATTGTCCAGAAAAGATGAAGCACAAGATAAACAAGCCTATGAAGGATCTCAGCCTTGTCACATGTGTCAAGTGTGGAAACAAAGGACACTATGCAGATGTTTGCCCAGAGAAGTTTCCCCAAGATCCCAAGCAAGCCAACATGTAATTTAGTTGGAAAATTTTTAAGGGTGGTAGTACCCTAGATGCTTTGAGCCTACTTGTAACCCTAGCCTTCCCAAATCTCGGGACGAGATTTATTTTAAGGGTGGTAGCCTGTCACATCCCAAGATTTTCCAAATCTTGTTATGTGAAAAATAAATGAATAAAATAAAACTTTGTTGATTTTTAGGGAGAGAAGAAACTTTTTGATTCCAATTGGAAACCTTCAAACCTATTTTGATCAAACAAATCCTAAAGGGATTTGAAAAGATAAACAATTAATAAATAAAATATTAGATATGTGAAATTACTATTTTTGGATCCTTAATAAAAAGATTTGGTTTCAAAAGAAAAGGATAGATTTATAAATAAAGATTATTTTATAGAGCCAAAATTAAACCCTGGCCAATTCTTTGAAATAAAATCTTTGGTTTTGATTAAAGGAGTAAAGGTTTATTTAAATAAAATAATGAGGATTTATTAATAAACCAAATTTATTAAAGTAAAGACTTTCCCACTTTAATTAAACACTAAAAACTTGTTATTTTATTTTTGAGTTTTCCAAGTATTTTGTATTTTCAAATAAAACCTACTGATTGGTTTTTGTACTATTTAGATTTCAAATGGAGATTTTAAATAAAACAAATCCTATTTGAATTATTAACTAAGGTCTATTTTAATTAATTATTAAATAGATCCTAAAATAAAAATATTATTTTATTTTGGGACTTGGAATTATGTTGTTGAACAGAACCAAACTCAAGGAAAAGTTTGGAGGAGTTTTGAATTGATTTAAATGTTTAAATTGTTGGTTGAATTTCAAAACATAAAATCAAATTGGAAAAAGAGAAAATGATTCAGAACAGAAAAAATAAGAGCAAGGTCGACCCAACCCAACAAGCCTACTAGGCCCAGTTAGCCCACTCCCTCTCTCTCCCGCAGAAAACGATTCGCACCCGCATTATAACCCACGCAGACGCTGACAGATGGACCCCCTCTCCCTGCCTCTCCTCGCTGACGAGACGACCCCACAGCCACGTTCCCTTCTTCCCCACCCGCGGACTACGCCTCTCCCCTCGCCGGCCGTTGCAGGCGAATAAAGTTCGGCTTAATACGCATTAACCACGCCATTAAACTACCCCGTGATCACGCATACTTAGTCGCTTGCCTCTCCTCCCCATTTCCCCTCTGTCGCCCCCCCTTAGCGCGCCCCCAGGCTGCTGAATTTTGCCCTCCACCTCCACTGTCTCCGACGGCTTTCTCTGCCGACTCCGGCTAGTATTTGCCACCCCTCGCCTCTTCGAGCACACGGACGTGACCTCCAGACCTTGGCGCATCTCCCTGCCTTCTCGCCTCACTCGCGCGTGCTCTGTAGGCTCGGCAACGACGACGACCACCGTCGCCTCCGTCTGCTTCCTCTCCGGCGGAGCTTCTGGTAAGAACCTGACCGCGCCTTTCATTCCCCTTCACACACGCATCTTTGCTAGGACCGTGCGCAGTTAACCCTATCTTCCGGTTGTCCTAGTACGCGTTGTAGCATCACCGTCGACGACGCCCGAGCATACCCGTCTCCAAGAGCAACTCCGGTGAGCCATTGTCCTCACCCCCGTGCGCCCCTGGCCTTTTGGAGGCCACGTCGAGAATCAGCGCAGCCCTGTGAACCCGGTGAGCATATTCCTAGCCTCTCTCGCTTCCTGCTTTTCACCAGCACCGCCACCATACGACCGCGCCGCCGCCAGCCACCGTCGCTGCGCCGCCAGCCTTTGGTCAAACACACGTGGGCCGTTGGATCCTCATCCTGTGGCATAGACAGAACGACTTAAGCGAATGGGTATGGGAGCATCTGAGCCGTGCGATTCACATTAGATCCAACGATCCTCAGTGAGTGATCCAGACGAAATGGTATCAGCAAATAGAAAGGCGCCATGTGGCTCAGGCTTCGATTTAAAACAGATTTGAATCTATTAGATTTGTGATTTTGTAAATTGCACAACTTTTATTCTACACGTCCAAAATTTTCAAACTTTATATCACTGGAATCAGTGGAGCAAGCCCTAGCAAACCATGCCTTTTGTTTAGTAAAAAGTTTCTTTTAAATGGTTTGTTTTTGCAGAAACATATGTATGCTTGTTTAGGTTATAAAAATCATTCCAAAAATTTTTTAGGGATGAAATCTTTGGCAATTGGATTGTTTTGAACCTACTGACCATAGGAAACACTTTGTGGATTCAAAAATGTATTTGGTGAAACAAGAGAATGAATCTTGGATCTAAAACCAATTATAGTCAAATAAAAATATGGTTTATTTATTAAAAATGGTTTTGGAAGAAAACCTTTGGGAAATGTTCTGTTTCAAACTCTCTGACCCTAAACACAAAGTTTTATGGTTTGAAAACATATTTTGTGAACCCTATAGATTAAATGCCTTAGTAAAAACATTTCTACACCACATAAAATGATACCTTATTTTGAAAATGGTTTATGAAGTGAAATCTTTTGCAAATTACTTTGCCACTTTACAAAATGACCAATAGGTGTTTTCAAAATGTTTATGACCCATTAGGAACCACTTTTTCAAATAAAACAAAGCTTGGCATGCCGGCATGCATTACTTTGACTTTATCATTTCATGTGATGTTTTGCTTGAATGGTAGATTGAAATATTGTTTTCTTGATTGATTTGTAGTGACTTGAAGTGTGTGAACATTGCAAAGATCAAGGAGTGAACCTATACTCTTCCAAAAAGGCAAGTGATGCTTCATACTTTTGTCCCATTATTTTCACTATGCATTAGTGATTTCTCTAAGTAAAACTTGTATGGAATTTTGCTAAGTATAAACCTAGTAGATGAAACCTTAGTAGAAATTTTCCTAAGTTAAGATTCCTACTACTATCAATCTTAGCTTAGCTAATAGAAAACAAGGGTGGAATATACATTCATACTATGGAAAAATTTCTAAGTCTGAGGACTTGTGTTTTTGTTTAATAAAACAACTAAGTTAATGAATCACCTGGGTGGAATGGTAATTGCTTGGTGGTTTTTGGTTGAGTGGTTACACAAGGCCCATGTTTATGTTTATGGCCACCCAGGAACAAAGAGATTTGAGATGTCAAATGTTGAGAAGCTTCAAGTGCAACCACTTGGCATTATGGGCTCTGCCTGGATCATATAGGTTGCAAGAACTTAGCCAAATGGATAGTTGGTGGTAGGGTTTGATAGGTTGGAGCGCGTCCATTTTGGTCTAAGGGAAGGCTTCTGAAAGATCTTGTCTTGGTGAAACCAAGTCTTGTGGGGAAAGTGCACCACCTCTGCAGAGTGTAAAATCTAAGTACTTAGCCATGTCCCTGGTAAAGGACAATTTGAGCATCAAGACATGGAAGCTATCAAGAATCTCATCATCCAAATTTCTAAGTTAAAAACTTGTGGTTGAACAAGGGATAAAGGATCTTCAATCTTTGATTGGGAGATGCCTTGGGAAAGATTATTTTGTCAAGCAAGAACTTAGTGATTTCAAATGATAAGGAAAAATCTATTTTGAGCAATGCAAGCCTCAACTCCACTTAGCCAAAAGCATATAGATGATAGACTCCACTATACTACCATAGTATCACTTGCCAATACAATTCAAATGTATTGTTGTGGCTGTAACTTGTTATGTTGCAGGTTTGTTTGATATTAGTGAAGCTTAATGATTAGGATTACAAGTCTACAACCAACATGTCTGCCTGTGGCACTTTGAAGATGAATGACCCCATGCTTATAGATATTCTGCTGCAATGTAATGTAATAGCCAAATGAGCTATGAAAGATGTAATAAATTATTTTAATCCTGGTTATAAAGTTGTATTATGACCTTTGTTTCTTGATATTACATCTTAACTGTGGATGCTAGCTATTGATCCAGGACTAGCATTGTAAACACAGGGGACTCTACCTTATTAAAGGTTGGGAACCTTATACTAGCACTTAGCAAGGTTAGTTTGCTTGGAAGGGGAACTAATGACTAAAGCAAGAGAAATACATCGATATTGATTAGATTCTGTGCAACCACTGCTTGATACGCATCAGAAGTATGCTTTATTAGCTTATTGAATCAAATCATCAGGGAAAGATAGACTGTCTATCATATAGAATAGGTCAGTAGCAGTCTTGTAAGCAAGCCCCATATGTTCAAACTATACAAGAAAGAAGAAGGAATTACAGCTTTTAGCGAATCACTTCAAATGCAAAGTAGCTAGAGGGAGGTTTTAAACACCGCCACTGCGGCTAATTGACAGGTGATATACATACAAATAATCATAGATGATAAAAAGCCAGCAACACATTTTTGATGTTTCTCATCTCCCTGCAATTTCTCTTGGTCATAATCATTTAGATCTGCTACACATCTAAAGGTTTCATCGTTTGCAAATAAGTCAAATACAAATGGATGTATATCTTTTGTATAGAGGAATGAGATATGTTGATAACCTTCCACAATTGCTGCATGATTATAGAATTGATTAATTGATAATGATCTAACGGCGTCTGGTATGATCATAGGGTCAGCCCCACAAGGTACCATCTTATACCATACTGAGCACGCTACCCCTGTGCTTATTAGTGCAACAAACGAGCAATATACATATGTTGCCTTTTCTATGGAATAAAATAGACTGGTTAATTCCAGGTTCTCTTCATATATGTTCTCAACATTCAATCGAGATTTAATACCACCACCTATGTATGTCTTTGGTATTAAGTACTTTTCCCAAGTATCCATACTAAATCTGCGCTTTAGATCTAACAAACCTAGTGAATTATATATAGATTGCAACATGGATTCATTTCGTACATAAAACGGTTTCTTATTGAGCGCTGTGTAAAACTCCCATCTTCTAGTAGGATCATGTATCTCAACTGGATGGGCATAATTTGTATGTGGCCTATTTCTATGTGATATCCAAAACTTCTTTGGTCCTCGAAAATAGATGCATTTGCAGATCGGAATTGTTAGACTAATGTGTTCTCGCATCTTTTGTATCAGAGGAAAAAACTCTGTACTCGTAGATGTTGCACACACTTATCCACTATCACAGGGGTCATCCCTTCCTCTTTCTTGATCTTTCTCATTTGGATTCGTTGTTTGGTCATTTCTAGTTGGAGTACCTTGATTGGTTTTGTCATTTGACAACATGAATCTGTCAAGAGAATCAGAAAAGTGACTTGAAAACACATCATTGATCTCATAGTGAAGTGCTTTCATAAATGCTGTAATATACGATTTCATAATTGATTTCTATGCATTATTTGGGATTGCAATGGTTTTAGGATTTGGATGATAGGATTTTAGGGATATCATAACCTAGATCTATGTGATATCCATGTAGTCATTACCTTGCTTGTAGTCAATAGACTTACTACCTCTAGTTCTTTTTCTAGAGAAATGACATATAATAAACAACTAGCACATAATAAATAAACAACTAACACAGCAACCAGAATCCAAAATTGGACTCAGAATTCCAACTATTTAAAAGGCGAAAAGCAGAAATCGAGGAAAGAAAAGAAATCTTCTCCGGGTGACTGGATCGCCCCGGCAAGCGTGGTTTAATGAGCGGAAAACCACAAAAGCACAGGCTACGTGCAGGAAATAGCGGTCCTAAAACTGTCACGATCACGATGTTTAATAGGAGAAGCCCTAACCGGTATTGAATTTGACCAAGCAACGCTGGATCAGCTGAAAGTACCGCTGCAGAATCTCCCAAGGAGCGTCGTATCTTCAGTTTGATGAAGCGAGTTTGAATTCCACGGATAGTTCTTCGATTCCTACCACCACAACAAGTTCGTCGAACTATGACCCATGAATCCAATGGTAGTGTAGTTGATGACCATCCAGGTCTTAACCCCACCGATGAAATGGTGGTTGATTTACAGGGGGCTATCCACGAGGAAATGCAGAGATTGATGATTGGTAGGGATCCCCACGAAGTTCTGGCTGCGGCCGAACGTGTACATGGGGAAAGCAATGATCCAGAATTTCTAGAATCGCAGTTGGCTGATTGAAGGGAAAATGGGACTGAAAGTCAGGCCTTCCAGATAGGAGGGGAAGCAGTCCCAGCCAATCTTGGAGAAGCAGTCCCAGCCGATGGGGATTTCTTGGGCGGGATTGGAGACTTTTTTTAAAGACCCCTCGATCATGAAAGAATGTTCGTTGGAAAAACCAACGCCGATGTCAAGATCAGTCTCCTTTCTCTTTTCGGGAGCAGAGCTGAAAAAGATGGGAAATTCCAATGATTCTTTGTTCATTAGAATGTCGATTCCTCACAATCGCTCTTTGTGATGCTGCGGAACCATGGCAATTAGGATCTCAAGACGCAGCAACACCTATGATGCAAGGAATCATTGACTTACATCACGATATCTTTTTCTTCCTCATTCTTATTTTGGTTTTCGTATCATGGATGTTGGTTCGCGCTTTATGGCATTTCAACAAGCAAACTAAGCCAATCCCGCAAAGGATTGTTCATGGAACTACTATCGAAATTATTCGGACCATATTTCCAAGTGTCATTCTTTTGTTCATTGCTATACCATCGTTTGCTCTGTTATACTCAATGGACGGGGTATTAGTAGATCCAGCCATTACTATCAAAGCTATTGGACATCAATGGTATCGGAGTGCGCCTCTTAACGAGGGTGATTTAAGTGCAATGAAATGTACCGGTGGTTCATGAAGCATCTGGCTTACCGGTCATCTCCCATTCCCATCGTCGAGAGACTAAAAGAACTATAGCATGCCAGAAATGGGGAGTTGAGGTGGTTAGACCTATACCCCGAAATGCTCCCACATAGGAGCCTATGGTTCCATTCTTGTTATTGCTGGAGGTACACATACCTCTTCTCGGTGTGGTGGAGCGATATACGAAAAATAGATGCTAAGCCTGCAATGTCCGATAACGGGGCTTCAGTAGTGAATCTATCGGCACCACAACAGTGGCATACAACTTTGGACCTAAGGGCCGGTCCCGTTACCTTTCGTAATGGGGGATCCCCGTTAGCAACAACCACGGTAGTAGTTGCGGAACTACTGGGCCAAGAGAGGACAATCTGTTGTTCCTGCTCCTCCTTCTGCGCTTCGGGGACGGAGGTCCTACGCTAGGTAAGAGCACGCACAAGCACTTGACCGAAGGGGACCAGCGCTTCTACTCCTACACCGAGGAGCCGTTCTTGCGAGAAGGAAGGTATGTCGTGAACGGTGGGAGGTCAAAGAAAGAGAATTGACCTCTGAATACAGTGATCCTATGATCTAGATAGACTCCGTCCTTTTTTTAGATAAGGGTGACTCAATAAATTGGGGGTGGGACCTGCTGGCATAATGCAGGCTGGAACGTGGGAATTCGAGGTCTCATGAACGAGTTTTTTTCGTGGACAAACATACTTTCCGGTCAGGCCTATGGATCCTTTTAGATCTACGGGCCGGCCGTTCACATGAGCATAGGGAATCTATACTCGAGCCTTCGACTTGGCCCTTGACAGGATAGGTGAGGAATCACTCTTGATCTGATCTATTGGGGCCTACAACTTCGCCAAAGCCGACTAGCATCCCTTTCCACTGCGCATTTTTCGAACAAAGAAGACTACTACTACTAAACTAAAGGATCGAATTCGCTTTCCGTGGTGAACTGGCCGTCCCATACCTTCATTTTGTCTCATGTGTGTTGAACATTGTCTTCCTCGGTTCCAGCTTCACTGATGTAGGTAGGGCTGGGCGAGAAAGGGTCCCCTCTTGCCTCTTAGTAAGCAGGCCTTCGATTCCACCGGGGTCTTACGGTCTCATAGAGGGGGGAGAACTACGTAATTAAAGAAGAATAGTGCTCTTTATAAATAAGAGTAGGCGTGGAGAGCTTTTTGCGGGGAAACTTGCAAGTCAAGTTTGGGGGGAGGCGGGCGTCGACCCAACCTTATGAGTATTCGGACTATAACAGTTCCGATGAACAGTCACTCACTTTTGACAGTTATACGATTCCAGAAGATGATCCAGAATTGGGTCAATCACGTTTATTAGAAGTTGACAATAGAGTGGTTGTACCAGCCAAAACACATCTACGTATAATTGTAACACCCGCTGATGTACCTCATAGTTGGGCTGTACCTTCCTCAGGTGTCAAATGTGATGTTGTACCTGGTCGTTCAAATCTTACCTCCATCTCGGTACAACGAGAAGGAGTTTACTATGGTCAGTGTAGTGAGATTCGTGGAACTAATCATGCCTTTATGCCAATCATCGTAGAAGCAGTGACTTTGAAAGATTATGTAGATTGGGTATCCAATTAATTAATCCTCCAAACCAACTAAACCGGGGAAGCTGAAGCAGAAATGCAATTCTCGGGTGAGGGAAGGGGGAAGCTCCAGGAAGGCTTCGCTCGCTCGCTCAAAAAGCTCTAACGCTCATTTACGAGTGGAGTGCATAAGCCCTTATTGAAGTAGGGCGAGGCCTTACTACACAAGCTCGTAAGTCAAGCACGGAACGAGCCTTGTCTACGAAGCTTCGCTTCATCATCTTGCTTGCTTCTGGCGAAGCTTAACGCACTATAACATAGGCATGCATGATGGTATGGTAGGAAGACTCCTTTTAAGGCCGACCACTACATAGGAGCGATAGGAAGCCAAGCCGTCAAAAGGAAAGGCGAGCAGCCCTTATTGCAATAGCAAACGGCCTACTTATAGCCCTATTTATACTCTTTCTCGGGGACTTCAACAGGCCTTACAAGCTCAATAAATTGCAATTCTTCACCTTTTCCTCAGACTGTGGGAATGCATTTTCTTTCTTGATTGACATTCACAGATATGTGTACCACACCGACCAAGCAATATGTCATATGCTTGATGTACCAGCCAAGCCAGCTCTTTTTTTCTCAGTTCCCTTATCCTTAGTCAAAAGAAAATGAAAGAGATTTTGTATTTCTTTGGTTTAGTTATAAGAGTCATTATGATTACTATGCTACAACTTAGTGAACAAATTGCAATTGTATTTAGTCATATATTTACATGTGTCATTCCGTTTTTCATTATACTTTCGTTTGCTGTGTTATACTGGAGGCACGCACCTTCCTTTCCTCCCTTATTTTTGAAGAACAAAGATAAGAACACTTCAAAAGACAAAGATGAGAGCACTGGTGATTCAGTAGGTTGACTACTTTGTTCGCACTTTCTATTTGCGTAAGAAAAGTATGCTCCTTTCCCTCCTCCAACTGCCAGAGTTCACTAGTGCGAAAGAAAAATAGATGGATTGAGCGAAGGGACATTAACCTGGATTTAGCCCTCCTCTCTACTATCTACTGGCTAGACCTCAGTTTAGAGCAAAGCGTGAACTTAAGGCTAACCATCAATAAGATTGACTCGAACAAGGTTCCTATGAAAGTGAAAGGCAGGAGCTCTTGTATTAAACAAAACTTCCTTTTCTTTGGATATCTCGAATGCCAGTTCGAGGGTGTGCATTTAGGTCTTGATCGAGAGTGCTTCCTTTCGTGCCTTGGTTAGCCGGAACTAGAAATGCCGGGACTATGGAGAAGGGTCCCTCGGGCGAGATGGCTAAGCGTGTACGACGAATTCTTTCTATCCGAAGATCTGAGAAATAATTATAGCTCTGTCCTTGGATGGACCATAGACCTGATGCTAGGAGAGTGTAGTTTGAGCATTCTATTGTGTGCTCGATCCGTGATACGCAAAGAAATCTCCTGTTTACTATTGATCTAATGACAGTTGATTGAGACTTGCCATTGTCGTATTTCGAAAGCGAACTCTTATCTGGTTCGAATCTAGTTCGTCCACGCCACAAAACTCGAATATAAAAACAAAGATCATGACTATTTTGAGAAACTCGAATGAAGATACCAACGGCCCATGCTTACCTACATCACATTCTTAAAGATCGGTGGTACGAAAACCGCTACAGAAAGTCAAACTAGAAAGCATATGTTTGATGCATCTTATGACCAGTAAAGTAACCCTATAAAATCCAGAAAAAGAATCAAATAAGGGTAAAGAAATCCACTATAACTATACTCGGATGGCGTTCGCAACACAACAGTTCGATCTAAAGACCTCCCTCATCACAAACAACGGATCTATGCTGAGAAGGAAAATAGATTGACATCTCAATAAGAAGCAGACAGATATCCTAGTCGAATGCCAATGGCCAAGTGGTTGTACAAAAGGCCCCGAAGAAAGAAGAAGATGAAGGAAGCCTGAACAATGTTGCAAACTCTTGAGCTGTGAACGTGTATCACTGGATGGATGCGGCTATCTGGAGGCAGAAGCGGAGCTCTAAGGCAAACATTCACGAAAGCAGTGTTATCCTTTATTAGGTCGCTTGGTTCATTCATAAGGGGTAAAAGAGATGGCAATGGACGACTATAGGAGCTCCACTAAAATAAGAATTTCTTAACTTAAGTAAATGTTCTTCGGCATATGTTTTCTTTACAAGCGCAACCGCTACTAAACAAATAGGGGTCACCAATTCCTAACTGCAGGGCCCTGACACTCAATGTTTTGCACACCTTGAAAACATCACTTTGCTTGTTGGAAGGCAGGGTGCACCCATTAGAAACTGCATTTGCTAACGCGATTCACAAGAGCGCGAGTCCTATTTTGGATGTAAGGGATGTAGATCAAGAACCGAGGTAAGGAGGAGCATACTCGTCGTATGGAGTTCAGCGTTCAGGGCTTCAGGCAGGGAATTCTTCTTTGGTTAGGGCGGTGCGACAATGGATCCGGATCACCCACTTGGGGCTTTTTACATTGACTTGGGAAGTCAAATAGATAGCAATGGCAGCTGGAATGAGTGCCTTGATCGGATAGGGTCACCAAAATCTTATAGTAGTATCGTAGATGAGCTTACATGTAACATATATAGAAATGATGATGAGGGAGTGAGAAAACGGTCATGCAAATGACCTTTACTACAGGAAAAGAGTACCTAACGTCTCTTGTTGACTGATGATCTTTTCCATTCATCAATCTTAAAAGGAAGTCATTCATAATATATTCCTGGTAAAAAGGCTGGCTTGTGGTACTTGGGGCCAAGAGAAGCGAAACCTTTATCGAAGCAAGACCCTGATGAGGCAAGGAATTCTTTTGAAGAAACACTGTCTTTAGGGGATAAGCGATAGTGACCTCTTCCTTTTTATAGAGTACTTTATAGATATATATAGCCAGCGTTTCCAATTCTACAGCTACAAGCTGGGCTCTTCTCTTCGCGGAATAGTTCGTTTCAAGCTCCTGTGCATCCTTTTTATTGCAGGTACGAGAAGAAACATTACACAACCTTGAACACTTGAAATGGAAATCATCATAAGCCAGCGGGGAAAGAAGCAAGTTTGTCCTCAGCTGTACCAATTGACTATGCGCTTTCCTTTCTATCTCTTGTTGGGCCAGATTGGTATAGCGAGTGAAAAGCTACGCCTGTAGCTGCTAAAAGAAAAGAACTATGTGTTCCGTTTAAAGAATATGAGCCTGGTGATCGATACGGCTAGTATTGGAAGAGACCCTAGTGAAATATGATGAACTCAAATAAAAGAAAGAGGGAGGTATCAGAGATCGTACCATCATGCATTGACAGACCTGCAGGAGCAGCAAAAATGGAATTCACAGAGGCCTAAATCCTAGGTAACTACTATTGCTTGAGGTGAGTAAAAATAGAATGCCACCAAAACTTCCCTATTTAGTATGACCGATCAACGACCTAGCAAAGTATCAGCAAAGCTATCTAAATTGACGTAAAGAGACAGTTGAAGAGATTAGCAAAGCAGTCACTACCAACGGTAGACCTTCAGAGTAGCCCACTTATCATAATCCAGAGCTGGTTTCATCCGTTTTTTTGACAGCCCCTCCTTTTGTCTCGGTAGAGAGTCTTTCAGTGGCATTCACTTCACCAAGGGCATGAGTGGAAGCTGGTTATGGAGCAGTCAGTGAAAGAACAGGTTGAGAGTGAAGTTTCTCCGTTTATATAGAATTGTGAGATCATGAAATTCCTTTCTGAGTCAGGCGAGGTGGTAAAGCAAACCAGCACTAGAGCAGGGCTATGGCAAGCATTCCTTTTACGAGAGCAAGATGGATGGAATAAGTCGCCTGAAGGGCTCCATCCCAAGTCAGATGACTGTAAAGTGTCTCCTTTAATAGCTTATAAAAGCTTAGCTTTCGGTCTCTACACATCCCAGTAGAATACAACAATACAGCAGCTCCAGCAGCAGCATGCAATCCATCTTAGGTGGCCCTATACAAACAACTTGTTTGGCACCACTTTGCCCAATCTCAAAATAACATAGTTGATGTGATGTACCCGCTATCCCCGAAAATGCGGAAGGACCTTATAGGACTGCCAAGAGTACCCAACATCCTTCCTTCTTTCAACAAGAGATAGTAAAACTTGAATCCTTTTATTGGACAGAGTGCTTTCTGCCTTGCCTTCTTGATCGTACGTACTGGTCCCTATCAAATAGAGTGGGTATAAAGGATAAGGTAAGGGTGGGTTCTCAGCCTCACCTAAAATTATTGAAGGTTTTATGCCTGCCTTTGCGCCAGGAAGAAAAGCTAGATCGTCCTACTTATCTGATCAATTGGATTCTTTATTTATTATAGAATAGAATATTGAAGGTCAAAAGACGGCATCAACTTTTAAAAATCACCAAGAAGAGTTGACTTGGGGGAGTATTAAGCCAAACAGCTTCCCTTTCTGGCTATCCCGGGTCAAAACTGCAATGGGCATTAAGCTGACCCAGGGAGAACTGGATGATTGCTATGGGAGCTCTTTTTTAGGTATCTAACGTGTTTTTTTCTTCACTCTTCCTTCAATAATGCTTGATCCATCCTTCCCGTCAGAGAAATCATTCATTCTGATTTCCAAGGATTGACTATCTCAATTTAGCTGCCCATAAAGATGAATAGCAAAGGCAATCGATGAAAGAATCGGAACAATCTGGAATCGCACCCTTGGCTTTTAGCATAATTGTAAGCTCCCGGTTCCATTCCCTCCCCATTCTTGAGGTAGACCAATGCCTGCTGCTTGAATATACACAGTATCCCGTAGTAGATCTCCTATCGTCCAAACATCTCCTTTTTTGTAGAACAGTTTTCGATAGGGTTTTCTTTCTTCCAATGATTTTCCCATCAGATGGTTTTGCAGGGTGTGCTACGGACAGCTATTGTGAAAGGTCATTTCCTTTTTGAAAGGCATGATGTATCATAAAAGGAAACTTGAAATAACATAGTTCCAGTTGTAAACTAAAGATACTAAAATCAAATCATATGAGAGAAAAGTTCTAGCTAAATATTATCCCATAGTTCACACATATTTGTAACCTGGAAAAGGAATGCAATGAGAAAGACATAAAATAGAAACAATCTCAGTTGCAGAGCATGCTAGCTTGTCAAAGTGTTCCTCAAGCTTAAGATAGACAAATGCAAGTATAACAAAGGAGACCATACTTTCACATACTGCCGATTAATAAGACATAGATGATCTTTTCCATAAGACATAGATGGATGATCTCCGGGTGGTTTAAAGAAAGGGTGTGCCCTAGCATCTGAGGTCTTACAGCTTTGAGCTTCCCCGCTTAACTAGCCATCCAACTCTATCTCAATTCGACACATAAATACATTCCAACTAGACTTTCACTAGATTCAGTATCCGTAATCAAAGTGGTTACTCTGCCCTTTGCCAGATTAGTGGAAAGTGAAGACAAGAGCAGAACAGAGCGAAGAGAATGGGTATCAGCAGTCTACCTGTCATTTAGAATCAATCTAAATAGCTAAGGGCCCTATTCAACTACCGCTTGGTAAAAAAGATAGTCAATCCGTTGTCAAGCAAGAACTCGAAAATGATAAAGTTTACTTTCACAAGCATAGCAATCCCAAATCAATAGATAGTTTGACACATAAGACTTCCGCTTTTCGTTCTTCTAGGAGCCTTCCTAGTTTTCTCCCTTGTAAATGAAGCTTTGTCCATCTCATTAAGGCCATCTCCGGTTCTTCTTGCGTCAAGTAAAGAATGAAATATACGATTTGAGCCTAGCTCGAAAACGGATGCGCAAGGGAATCTATTGATAGAGAGAGATGCTCCTCCTGCTTGATAGAAGCATTAGTTAGTATGTTAGCTAGAGCCTTCACACAGTCGTCTGGAATAGATAGAGAAAGAGATAAGCTGCACCTGAGTGATCGATGCAAAAAAGGAGAAATTGCTTGTTCGGTTCAACCGAAGCCTAAGACTAAGACTGTGTAGGAGTCAAATGATGATCCTACTTTTGCTTTTGCTCCTTGGCTCGGACCCACATTTCATCGGAAAGAAAGCGAGGTCTTGGCAGTCCAGTGTCAGCTTCTGAAGATGGTCAACTCATCAAAGCTAAAGATACTTATTATGACGGTGCGGTTCGAAACCTATATCCTTTGGCCTCTTCTGCTCTTACAAAGGGCGAAGCCAATAACAAATACTTATAGAGGGATTATACCAACCTTAGCTATGGATATAAAGGCCCTGCTCAATGTAAAAAATGGATTTGGAAAAGAAGATAGGAATGGGGCACCGAGGAAGGATTGTAGGTAGGGATGCCCTTAGATCCGTTCTCAATAGCTTGTGATAAGGCAAGAAAGCTAGTAGATACCCTGCCCTCGCATTAAAGCATCGATATAGTCCTCTATTAGATATGAATTTCCCGTTGGAAATCGAGGTACATACTCCATAAATCCCTGGTTTTTGCCTTCGGTTAGCAACTCGTCTAAGTTTAAGATCGTATTCCATCTTCATAAGGACATAGAAACGGGTTTCGATAGTGACTGTCCTATCAATAGACCGAATGGTCATCAGTTGCCCTCATGGCAAAACACCGTTTTTGAGCTCCATCACATGCTTAAGAAGGACTTGCCGTGGAGCCAAGGCCTATTTATGAGCTAGACCTAGAAGATCACTGCTTTCGTGCTGGTCATTCTAATCACAATGAGAACTTCTCCTAAAGAGGGTTCTTATTTCATCCTCCCCGAGGATCATGCGCGTAAAATCTTCAATCGACCAGCTGGGGGGCAAGTCAATGTCTCGAGAGATATATATGTTACGATAAAACAGAGAACACATGCGATCAAAATATTAGCCCAGATCTTGTGGATCAGACGAAGCCTGCTCATAGAGTGTGAGTGTGTCTAAATCATCTGGAAGAGTGGTCAAAGCGGATGCAAAACAGGTAGAACCAGAAAGGAAACTACTGAAACCTTCATAGTCGTTAATCAAAGGCGTGGATTGGCTGCCAACTGCAAACGAATTAATTAAATGAGACTGGTCACTATCTCTTCTTATGAGCTTAACGCTAAAAATGATCTATACTAAGCTAAGCATTTTTCCCTTGGGTAGCGTTCCTTGAATTCGATTGACGTGGTTCTAGCTCGTTTTAAGGAGCTTATAGCTAGTTTTGCTTTGTCCCTCTTGACGTCGCTGGTCATCCCAACTCGTATTAGCTATCGAAAGCCGTACTTACTTTCCCGCTTGCCACAAGTAATCGCCTGAAAGCACCACAGCCACAGCACAGAATCGGAAGAGCAACTGGTCTTTTCTCACTCTCCATGTAGTCAAGACGTAGGGAGTATTATGACCAGTTTCACTGACATCTGCTTTCGTCTCTCGTCCTTCGCCTGCTATGCTTCCTAGTAGGTATGATGCCCAGCAACAGGCGCACAAGCAGGACTAGCTTATTGGTCCACTGGTTGTAGCAAGAGGAGCTGGATCAACCAATGACGCTTCGGGCTTCGAAAGAAAAGAAGGAATTGATGCACAAGGTTCGCCAGACTTGCTTCTCGTTGTGCTCGATCAAAGAAAGAGAAATCGAACAAGAGCTGCGCTCGACCAAGAAGTCATGGGGTTAGCTCGAACGATATAAAGATGGAATCAGCAGTGTCAGAAGGAACTTCAACCAAAACAGAGTAGCATGGCCAGGCAGTAAGCTTTCAAAGCCTGTGTTCTCCCGAATAGCAATAGAATATTTTATGACGCAGATGGTATTTTCATTTTAGCAAGTGCTATTGCCTGGATGGTGTTCTCGGTATCGTTTTCTTCAAGAAGGGAAGGAATCGGGGGGATAGAGTTCCGGGCAAGACTATTTGGCTCTATGTTCAGGAAAAGAATGCCCTCAGGGAAGAAAGAGGAAAGTAGCATAGCATAGAAAAGAATCTCTGTTCTCAGTCTAAGTAAGCCCGTCCTAGCAATAGTGGCTGAAGCTGGTCAAGATCTCAAACTCAAACTGATGCCTAGCTGCCTCCATCTCCGCTTCCTTCTACTACCAGCGTGCTCTCATCCCTTGCTTGTTATTTCAGGACTGAGTATGATGAAATTGAGATCTGACTTACTTTAGTCTGTATCGTATCGTCGGTCTACTTCTGACAAGCAAAAGGCATAATATCCCCAATGAGTCAGTAATAGAAGATGCCAACATGTTGAGACCGACCTAAGGATCTTGTCAAACAATACAGGCTTTCTTCCAAGGAATATCCCACTTTGTTGGCTGGCTTGGAAAATCTTCCTAGCCTTGACTGTCGTTGCGTTTAACGATCTTGACAAAACTATCTTTTTCGTAGATAAAGGCAAATTAAGGGAGAATGCCATCTTTTTCGTAGATAGTCTAAGTTCGAGCTATTGGACTGGCTTCGGCTTATTCCTTCGAGTTAGAGTGCCCAATGCTAATATTCTAAAATAAATGCCTTAACCGTAATGGGAGTGGCGCATTCGTTTATACTTCCCCCTATATACGCTTATGGACAGGCAGAAATTAACGGATACCATACGGGATAGAAACAAATTCGCTTAGGTTTCAATCCTAACGCACGAGAAGAAAACTGAAAATCCAGTACGATGATAGGGCCGGACCTCAATGGTCCTTTATGTCTGAAGCAGATGTGGGCGTGGTCAACCGAATCTGAGCCGTGTGCACTGCCAGGCGTCGGAACGCTAATCGGAGCACATAGAGTGGGCGGTGGCAAAGCTGTCATCGCGCGTGTGTGTATCTCTCCCCAGGAAGAGGCGCATGGGGTAGCGAGGAAAATCGTGTTTCATCAAATGTGACATGTCTTGAGATGCATTTTTTCTGCGTGCGGGGATCATAACAGCAGTACCCCTTGTGCTGATCACTATAGCCAACGAAAATCAATGACTTTTCTCTCAAAGGATTGACTTTGGCCACACTTTCTTGATCAAAGAGCTCGGGTTACACAAATCTCCCTTCTTTGTGTACTGGAACTTCCTTAGAATAACTTACCGCTCTATAAAAAAAATCAAGAGAATAGCTCCACAACAAACAAAATAGTGAACTGCCATGAATTACACACACGCTAGTAGTGGCTCGGCTAGAGGACTACAGCAGCCGAAGCCGTGATTTGTATGGTATGTCTTGCCCTCAATGTCCGGTTGGTTGGTAAGTCACTAAATCCCTATCTCTCGGTGGTCAATCGATGCGCACAGAAGGAGAGCTTGTCCATAACGAAAACGCGTATGTTAAGTCGGTCAATCGATTAAACTATTTCTGTATAGGGGCCGTATTAGCAAGCGTGACGTGCCGGACTGACCCAGCATGTCTGTCTTTCTTTCCTGGCAAGAGAATATGCACAAAGTGGTTTTAGTAGCACTACCGAGTTCGCATCAGCGATTTTCTCACCAATGGAATCAATGGGTTTTGTCAATGAATTAATCTACCGGCATCGGAGGGAGAAGCGGAGTCGGGAGCTGGAGGAAATAACACTTTTTGATGGACGGGAGAGGGAGAGGCTGTTGTTTCATTTCATTCGTTGACCCGGAAGGTCGTACAGCTCCATAATCAGAAGCGTAGGAAGCAATGACGAAAGATAAGCCTAGAGCGGGAACAAAGCAGAGGCAGGGGCTATGACTAAAGCCCCCATGGATTGATATTAGTTGAACCAATGCCAGTTGACCGTGTGAAAGAAATAGATCCAATTGACAGTCACAGAACCACTACGGGATAGTCCGTGAGACAAGATCGGGATCTAGATTCATATCCCTCAACCACTAGTGGAAGACCTTTCAAAGGAAAAGGTTGGTTGGGAGCGGGAGGAAGTCAATTACAGAAAGAGTAGAGACGGATATGGGGACTGTAGCTCCGACCATGTCAACTACGATGCTCTCGCAGCTGCCAGTCCTTTCACCAGTGAATGCTGTCATGGGCTACCTACTTCCCGAACCTCCGTGTCTAGGTCCTGCCGACCTAGACTGCAAATGATTTACCATCCATCCCACTCATATAGGTACGTTATCAGATTTTTCGGATCGGGAAATGGATCGAACCGCGCGAAATGGTCGCCTCGGAATACAGGGCGCAACGGAACCAAGGTTCTTTGTTGGCGCGTTGCGTAACAAGGGCAAGAGGGGGTGGAAGCGTTCGCCGACGTTGATAGGCAACGCATTGCAAGCAAATAGAGCAGAGAGCTAACCCTTTGTTTCTATTAGAGTCGCGAGCTTGTTGTAGTCGGTCCTAAAGGGAAAACCTTGCTGCTTACTCGCTATATCCCCGCATCCTTACACGGCTCGTTTTCTTCGAGCCTCCCCCCCGTTTGGAGTATAGCCAAGTGGTAAGGCATCGGTTTTTGGTACCGGCATGCAAAGGTTCGAATCCTTTTACTCCAGAGCATACTTATTCTATAAAATAGAAAAATAAAAAGTCCCTAATAAATAAATGAAAGTAGATTTACATTCTTTTTGTATTTCTAGGGGGAATGTTGAGGCAAACTTACGATGCTGACAAGTTGGTTAGGTGCCGAGTTGGATTAGACATCGCAGGTTTCAGTTTCAGAATTGGGAAGAGTTTAAGAACCTAGTGGAATCAACTGCGAGGGGAAGTGATGAAGTGAAAAAAAGCCCCAATTTTGGAGAGGATTGCATAATTGGAGAGACTGCTAGAATTGGAGCAAAGCCGTGATCTGGTAGGCGACTAGTACAAGTGCTAGACTGGAGCTAGACAAGAAGCGTTGAGCAGGAACTTGAGCAATTCAAGAAACCTTAGAAGAAACTGGATATGTGGCAACAAGAAGGGCTTAGCAAGAATCTTGAAACAGGTATGATACCGGCACATATCAGCCTGATGTGATGTACCTGAATTCATTCATGTTCTGTGGAGTCTTTCGTTTTTTTCATATTCTGATTTAGTCTCAGTTTAATTAGGAAGCAAATGCGGTTTCAAGATGAACTCAACCTCGAAAAGGAATTCAATTAGCTGTGCAGTTAGCCCTTTTCTCTTTCATAATTGGTTGAAATGGATATTGCCTGTCACTTGAAAATAAGGTTGTTTCATTTAGAATTCAACAAGTTTCTTAGAAAATTGTTGTTAAACAGGTTGACGTTCCACTGGGAATGGAATAACAAAGGCTTTTGGCAGTTTGTGGATCGAGATGTGATTCGATTTTTGAGTAATAGTTTCTTTCATTTGGTGTGCTCTTCCTGGCACCGGTAATAGGCTCAATTTGGTGCATTCTACTTTGCTATTATGGTATTTACAATCCTGGAATTGTTTGAACCTGACTCTCATTAATGGTCACTATATTTGCTCCCAAATTGATTTTGATTGTCTTTCTGGTATTTGGATTCTATTTATTTCAACCACCAACACTCATATTCTTAGCTCTTTTTTCTTCTTGGGATTTGGCTGGAAATACAGTAACAACACACACACTCATACACACAGAGTCACATAGAGGCCAGGACTAATCTGTCTTCATGGTCTGGAGGGTATTTTGGATATCGTGGAGGTAACTGACGATGAATTCGTCTCTTGCTGAACACGGAGTTTCCGAAGCTACAAGAGTGCTTGGTTAAACGGTGCCATTAAGTTTCAACTGTCTTTAAACTTACTACTTCAAGTGCAATTATCAACTCCTTGCAAAATGGTTCGCTTTCTCATCTACAAAAGGCAACTCTGGTATTCAAGGAAACAGATAATTAGGTTCCACTCACTACGTCAACTAAAGCAACTGCATCTGGAGCACTTACCAGGGAAAATCGAATAAATAATGACGTAGTACGAGGGGATTTGTTTCTCACTATTGCCATCCTGTGTTCACTTCCAATTTCGTAGTAGGAGACAGACTCAAAGTCAATAGATTCCTTTATCTATAGAAATAGGTCAAGTGCTTAAAAAAGTGAACGATTGGATTCGGCGGATGACTTTAGTCAAATTAATGAAGCGATCCCGCGGATACAGAAGTTGTGTTTGAAGTATGAGTTGCTGCTGCTGAAAACAAATTGTTTTCATGGTTCTTAGCTCATAGTGTGTATGGGTGATTTCCATTCAATAGATACCATTGACACATTGATTATACCGAGTATGCCCCTCGCCAGGAGCTTCCCCTAGAAACTTTCTTGCTTTCATCAATCAATCGAAGTTCAATTTCATCATCATGAGAGCTGTGAAAAGCCGATCCTAGCGTGTTTTATTAGCCCACTGAGCTAGAAAACCCCTCATCTGGGATGGGATGTATTGTATTATGCGCTTGTCCCGATGAAGCATAGGATCTGATAGAAACACGGGGTTTTTTAGATTCCTCACGCTCTCTTTTCAGGCTTGGATTGGTTTTTTGATGCAGTAGAGAAGCCGTTTCCTTTGAACTTGGTCCATCGGACAGATATAGACATGGAGAAGCTTTTCAATGTCAATCATTCACTACTTTGTTTGGACCTTGCTTCTTCACTTAATGCTTGCTTTCCGTCTTGCCTTTGCTGGGCCTACGATAGGCTGTACTCCAATACGAAATAAGATTGTACATGAAGGTTGGTGAAAAGCAAAAGAAGCAATTGGTTCTCAAATGTCGTGACGTCACCTAGCTTTATTCTATATTTCTCATTCTATTGGTATGTATAGTGTCTTTCATCTGCTTTTTCATTCATTCTGCCCACAGCCGTTAGGTATTATGACAAAAGGAACCAGCATGTTGCTCCTGAATCTACAGATAGAGAAGAGGGCACGTCTCTTTTTATAGAAGCAGGTCTATGTTCTTATTCTTAATTGGATTCTAAAGTTTCAAATCACTTCCATTGGGCTGAGCGGGTCATATATGCCTTTTGGATTTCACCTATGTTATGTATTCTCTCACAATCACTCCTAGCAATAAGTGAAAAGGCGGCTATCGATACTGTCCCAACACCTCCTCTTCTGTGTCTACTTCTCCATTCTAATTTCTGACTGGTTCACGCCTGCTTGTGTATTGGTTATAACCTCTATACTGTATTTTGTTTGGATTAAATTGCCAAATGGCGAGACCAGACCCCATGAAGCTTCTAAGTCTGATGTTGATTTGCAAGAATCAGATTTCCCAACGGGAAGAACGCTTAGTGTATCTGCGGTGGGTGAATCTTAGGAAACTCGCCTTGTCCGAACAAAAGCGGGAGGTAGGTAGGTGGTAGTTAGAAGGATTCCTTCGGGGAGTTGCTTCTTCCTCTGGATTCCCTTCTTCTATAGACAGACCCCCGACTAGGGCAGCAGCGTTTTAAAGAAATACGAACAGTTTGGTTTTCAGTGAGCCCGCTTCTTAGTGATAGGTCTCTAAAGTATCTATCGCTATGTGCCCCTCCCCGAAAAAAAAACAAATAGGCTCGGGCAATTATTAGCTTAGGGACAGCAAGCGGATAGTAGATCTGGCTCCATCCCTTGAATCCGCTGTAACTGATAGAATCTTGTACGAGAGACCCGCAAATAAATAAGGAAACCCGCTTAAAACGCTTTTTAAGTAGAAGCTGAGCCATTACCTGCTAGCATATCTCCCCACCAGGACTCCCCCCAAAGCAAAGCGAAACCCGTTCTTTAATTCAATACCTAGAGACGCTCCAGTCCAAGTCGAGGCGCAGTAGGAGGGATTTCTGTCACCATTATTTATGGACCACGTAAACATACTTTTTGAGTTTAGATTCTTATACTGGACCTACAGCCCTAGCCTAGGACACCACTGTGCGACATAAAGATTGGATCAAGTTATGATTTTCTCATTAAGAAAGAGTACCCGAGAAGAATAGATATGATCCGGAAACACTCTTATTCGACGAGGCGTAGAGCGTTTGACTTTCTTCTTTACAATTTCCTTAATGCACATGAATGAGAGATTACAACACTTAGTATGAGCATATCGGCCTATGGAAGAAAGTTCGTATCGTATTAGTGCGCTTTAACTCGAAAGCCGTTAGCTACAACCTTTGATCGTGGTTTGGTATCCAAATAGGAAATTCTATCCAGTCCCTCGCCTACACTATTTAGACGGATTGAAGCTTAAGCCAGATCGAACCTGTCTGAGTATATGCATTGATCCTAGAATAGATTCACAAGCTGAAGGGAGCCTCCTAAGAAGAATATGACTAAATACTCGGGTCAATCCCCCATTGGGGAGGGTATCACGTTTGGTGGAGTTCGCTATCTTTTCTTTTGATTTTGACAGTCCTAAGAAAATGACTCACCCCGGTGGATCCGGAATTCCATTAGAAGGGCAATCTTCTTATGCTCACCGCAGACGCACCTCTCCTAACTATGGAGTTAGCAAATCAGAACATTGCCCATACCACCCTCTTGGTTTACTGTCGGTTCGCTATCAGATGGACCCTCTTGGTTCACTGGGCCAGATACCCGCGGTTGGCCTTAGCTTTAGGTTGGCGCTTTCTTTTCAATTAGGGAATCTATCACCCATGGCACCTTCATCCTCAGCAAGAAGGTCAAGTATTTCTTAGAGTGATCTTATTTTTAGGCTTCGTCCTCGATAGAGCAGAGCAGGGCGTTGACCTCTCACCCTCAACCAATCAAACATGAATATTCGCCGCATAGCAACATAACCCTTCGGGGTAGCTGCATTTAGCCATCCCTCTTCCTTCTATCCCCCAAAAAGATAGTTGAGCAAGTACCGAGCTAGTAACAACTAAAGACTTTCCTATAGCTACAACTAGTTTGTTTTCACTTTAGCTACAAGTTCCAACAAGAAGAAGAGTACCCTACCCTCCCGTAGAGTCCTCTTCTTAATAGCTGCATTTATCTTTTTCTTTTCAACACAAGCTACAGACTGATTCGGTCGGGTCGATAAGCTGCCCCTCCCTCGATAAGAGTGGGTATGGGGGCTTCTTTCACTTGCTTCTTATCGGATAAAGTCCTTCCTAGGAAGCCAGTATCCTTAATCCATGGCTAGGAAGAAGTGCAGGCAATCAATGAAAGCAAATACACATAGAAGTATCAACTTCAAAGAATAAGCAGTTACCAATAAATTCCTGTTCGATAGAACCAATTCCAAGTTCTGTTTCCTTGCTCTCTTGACAAACTATTTCCTTGCTTTTGTTCTTTTTAAACAACAGACAGGAGCTATTCAACCATCGTTATACGCAAACCATAGAGGTAGGCATTTTGGCACATCCTATGGAAGGCTCTCACCTAGCCTAAAACTTTGACCCTGTGTTGGTACATTGAGCATTTATTGTATTTGAAAGGTCTCCTTTACCGCCATAGGATCTCGTACCCACAACTGTCTCTTCAACCTCAGCTTATCAATGGTAGGAGAGAAGTCATCCAAACAAACATACTAGACTATTGTCCATTAGTGCTTAGTGCTCCAGTGTCTTGATTGGCTATTAGTGCATCTTGGCTTTAGAGTGTTGTATCTCCTCTTTATTATTGAGAAGAGGAGCCAACTCGGGGTTGGGGACTCTTCTGTTTGGTCCCTTTGTTTGAGCAGTGGCCAACCCCGATATAGATTAGGAGAAGCGATAGAAGTGGCTTGATTCTAAAAACAAATCAATATGGGGCATGGATATGAGAACATTCTTCCCTTGCATTACCCATTTCCTGCACACCTTTAAGCTATACAAACAACGATATTATTCCACCAAAGCTATGTTTTAGAAGGTATCGAGTTTTTCAATCAGGAGGTTCGAACCCAAATAAATGGTACTCAAAGTTGAAACAAGATATTCGACTGACAGGTTTCTCTTAACCACTAGCTGGATCCACAGGGTTTAGTCATAACCAATCCAACTTGTATTCGATTTCATCGAAAGCCTGTTTCTCGCTCCATCGCGTAGCTGTGCACAAAATCAAAACAATCAAGTGAACAGAGAAAGGTTCTCTCCTTTCTGATCTTGTAAACAAGGCTCCCATTCTTTGTTTATTCAATAGCTTTGGTATGGCAAGACTAGATTTAGAGACCCTTGGTTAAGTGAGCCACGTCCTTTGTGTTGTGAAAAAACTAGATTGCAAGCAGTTGGCGTGGGCCCCGAAGAAGGATTCAGGTCCCCTTCCCGTCGTGGAAGAGGCTCTTGGCAAGGCTCCAGAAGGATCAGCAAGGGCAGGGCAGGTTAAGGCATAACAACCTCTGAAGGGCCTTCGGCTCCCTCCCTGTTCTTCTTGTTGAAAAGGCAACGGAATGTACATAAGAATAGCAGCACTCTTATAGTTTCGGGAAGGATTCCCTTCGCTAAGTTGTTATCCCAAACCCCCTATTCACTATGGTCTGCTTGCTCCATCGACCAGCAAGAACCTTGGCCTACAAGTTATTTCTAATAAGAAAACTCGAATTTCACCTGCTGCTAAGGACAAGATGAGCTAATAGACTCAGTTCGGGCAAGAGATGATAGCGACTCACCAGACTCGAACTGGCATAGGAGGATCAAACGAAATTCGCCTTTCTTCGCCTAAAAGGAATCGCTTTATTTACGCAATTCAATTGGTGATCAAAGCCTTCCTCTTACATCTGCGGCCCGGCCAACTAAGTCTTCAAATGAAGAACTTTTACTCTGGGTCAACCTCTGGAATCCCGAGAACTCGGAATCAGAGGCTCATAGAAACGGAGCAGGAGGTTGGCCGCCTATCCTAGATCTTCCCATTTCTTTTGACCAACGGGTCCTCGAACCCATATAGAAGGATCAGGCTCAGTCATCCTCATCTGAATCATCTTCAGACGAAGACTCATTTAAGCCCAATCCCTCCTCTTGATTTGCATTTTGTTGTAGTTCGGGTGGGAGTTTATCTAGCTCATCCTGAAAATGAAGCTTGATAAGATCAAATATCACTCTTCTTTGCCCTGGAATCTTATCTGTCTGATTGACGAAATCAATTAACCCAGCGTCTGTTGAATGAAAGTTCTCCGAGATTTCCCAGATACATTTGTTTTTGACAGCATCCGCATTTCCCATGTAGGCACATAATTGCTCATAGAGTGGTTTAGTTAATTCATCGTTTTTGAAACTCTCAAATTGCTCGTCAATTCTAAAATCCTTTATTGATTCGGCATATTGCTGAATACATTCCTGATACTCAGCCGGTCGGTTCAAGTCTATAGCTAAAGCTATAGGAAGAACATCGCTCCCACCCCCTTGGTTAACGCTATCACTATCACTATGCATTAGATGAACGTGTGGGGCCTTGGGGGTTTCTTCCTCCGAACGAGAAGGACTTGGATTTGCCAGTTGCTCTGTTCCACCGAGGGGAGCATAACGCTCCCGTCCACTCCAGGTCTCCCGCATTTCTGTGAAAAAGGCCATTAGAATGTGAAAAAAAGATTGCGAAACCGATAGAATCGATTCCATGATTAGTTCCATAGCTTGATCGGACGCTATCCAAGAGGGATTCATTTCAAAAAAAGCAGTTGCTATTGCAATAGGCATTGCAGCGAAAATAACCCAAAAAAAATAGCCAGATGCCCGCTTTTTCCCTCCTTTTGGGGAAGAGGTTGAGGAGTAGGCGACTCTAGCGGCTAAAGTGGAATTCAGAAGTTTTCTTTCTTCTGTTTCCACCTTAATCTCATTCTGGTCAATAATCACTGTTTTCATGATCGAATGACAAAAAAAGTATACTATTTCTAGAGTATCCCTAGTTGGGATGGTATAAGTGATTCGTCTATACCATTCCCATGGGATCGTAGAATCCCCTAAGGATGCAATAGGTATCTGTGATCGATCATCTTCCGGTATGACGGAAGACTTTCTATCTGCATTCAGAATAACCATACAATCAGGTTGTTGGTTCAGCCCAAAATGGATATTTTTCTTTCTTGAACGGAATTTTTTTTATTAGCAAAAGAATTGGTCAAAAACGCCCCGATCTTCCATTGAGAATCATCAAAACAATGCGAATTCACATTTCTAAAATAGCTTCTTAAATAGCTCGCCATTTCTTCCATTATCTCTAAATAAAATAAGTGATTGGTCTTTAAAAAGAAGGAACGGCCTTTTTGACGACTGGGAGATCCTATAAAATGAAGAGCGTTTTGTAAACAAATCAGTGTCTTGTCTGAATCGAGAATAGCAATTCCATTTCTTGAACCACGGATGTAGACTTGGAAATGGTGATAAGCTACCCGACGGCCGAGATGTGCATTCGTACAAAGTAATTTAGTACATACTATCGAAAGGATTGTCATTTCCGGTTTTTGTTTCATGAGATACAGGTGGTAAGTCAAAAAATCGAATAGGTTAGCTGTTGATCTTCTAAGCACTCAGAGTCAGAGTCAACATCAAAGGTGGTGACATAACCAGTAGTTCGAAAGCAGAAAGAGGGAAGAACTCAAATAGAAAGAAAGGCGGGTGAAGAAAGAACTCTCGTTCTTCTTACATCTTGACCTTTTCTTTTGTCTTTCGAATTGTATCTGTGGCTACTGCTGTTTTGCCAGTCTGTTTGTCCCCACTAATGAACTCTCGCTGACCGCGCCCTATGGGGATCATCGAATCGATAGCCATTTTCATGTTTGAAGGGGTTCATATACAGAACGCCTGGAAATTCTACCCGGAGCAGGAGATTCAATTAAGCGAGATTCCGAAGCTACAATTTCGCCTCTCCCATCAAAAGGTTTAGCCAGAGCATTTCTAGTTTAGCTCACGGGTATCTGAGCAATTCTTCCTGTTGCTTTTACAAAACTTACCTCTTGATGCTAAACCTAGTGATTTGAATTCCACAATTTCTAAGAACGATATGATTTTTTACATTTTCCACGGTGAAAGCTTCTCTCAATCCCTCCCTAGTCCTTTCTTTCCTGGGCACTCAAAGACCTGGTTGACTTCGTTCTGAGGTGGATTCGAACCACAACAAGTGCAGCAAGGATTTGGAGTCCAACGCGCTAAACTAAAGAGGATTTTCAGTCCTCTGCTCGACCAGCCATAACCTAGAAGGACACTGAACACCCGATTTGACATTAAAGACTGGAAACACTGCTTGTCAAGAGCACCCAGTATAGAATACTTTTTGAGTATGTTGGTAAGTTCCGGTCATCCGCTTCTGTGCTTGCACTTCTGCGGCATGCAGGAAGTACATCGTACTTTCATAATGGAATCAAAAGCGTCGTCCGGATATACATGAAAAATGTCTATATACGAGATTTATGACGTCCGGATATATATGAAAAATGTCTATGTACGAGATTTCTGACACAGAATGTTGTTCTTTCACTTCCATCTTTGTAACTGACTCTCCGTTCCACTTTGGTTTTCGAGTAATAATTACCATGATTCATTTCTATTACTGCTTGGTTCCGCATTGGATTTCGCCAACTTTTGTTTCGAAAGTGGTGTCACGACCGTGGGGATCAAATGGATGGTTCAGGAAAGTCTAGTGAAGCGGCACGGTCTAATCATATAGATGACCATAGTGGTATGGTTCCATAGAAAACTACTGGAGGCCATTACCGCCACCGAAATGGTTTCCATGCTCCGTTGGATGATTTTCCGATATCGCAGTATCTTAAAGAACAGTTTCAATTTGTAGGATGGGAAAGAAACCTCATCCTTTGGTGCACACTAACCGATGAAGCTCAACCCTCTATCGAACTTTTCATTTGAATTTCGAACAAAAAGTGCGAGTAGTTCAGTGACGGTCAAGCTTTCTTCCATCCTTCCTAGCTCCTCGAGCTTGCACCCGTCTCGCGCATCACTGCTTACGAAGAAGCATTCGCCAAGATTGAGGATTGGTTAGAGTTCTAACTCACTTGCAAAATATACGACGATAATTTGAGTTTCCATAAATAAAGGAATGGAGATGTCCGAAATTCTTTCTTATTACCCCTTTTAGTATTCGATTTGCTGAGCTAAATAAATAGAAAAAGATAGAAATACGGCTTTCGCAGAGGAAGTAATGAGAGCCATGAATAGGAATCCGAAATTATTTCTTATTACCCCTTTCAGCACTACCATGCTGAAAACATGTGTTTTATATTGTCTCAGTGCCAATCCACCACTAGAAATCCACGGTAATTCATGAAAAATCTCAAATCCCTCATTGTCAGCTATGAGAAATATACTATGTTATTAAGCAACCAAAAAGCAAATGTTACATGGGATACGTACGCAAATGCTCTATATGGCAATGCAAACTTGCATGACTACTGTATACACCAATAATGGACTTTTGTGGAAGTAATTCGACAATATGAAACATTAAATCAATAAGACCTCCCATAATATGGAATAAGATCAAACATTTGGTTTGTCGTTTAAAAAAAACATAGATCACGAGGCCACCGAGACCCTAGTAGGTGAGGTGGGATAGAAGAGATTTCTATTTAAATCAAATGGATCATGAAAACAGTGATTATTGAACAGAATGAGATCGAAATTCCAATAGTTCTAGTCAGGAAGAATGAAGCAGATCCGAGTTCCCATATCTTACTCACCGGATGAGCACTTTGGCAATCCATTCCACTGAAAAACATTATCCATGAAAGCATGAGAGACTGATTATACTGTATAAGGGTGAGCAAGGGGAATGAAATGAGAATATTTAGTGAACCACCAACAATATGACTTCTTTGCCCCATGATTTGGGAAGACCCTCAAAGATAGATAAAGATAGATAAAGTAGGCAGTGGATCTAGGAGACCAGGGTAGTGGAAATGCTCTCCCTTGACTCAGTGGCAAACTGCACACTCATGTAGAAAAGTTTTAACCAGGCAATCAAATCGCTTTTTGACCCTTTGATAAGTAGCCACAATGCCTGAATGGCCTCCTATGGGAGAGTTGTGAAGTGAATCAATGATTTAGTGTTTAAGAACAACATCTAATCCCACATATATTCTTTCTATCTCAAAAAGAATCATTAAAAAAGTCTAAAAAATAGAAGGATGATCATCATTAGTTGATACAGTGGAAGCCCAAGCAGGAGTAACTGTAGTGACTGCCATCATAAGAGACTCTCTTCTGCTCAAAGCATCTGCAACCTTGTTTTCTTTGCCATTTTAGTATTCAATCTTGTAATCGCATTTTTTTTCACATGTAGTTCCCTTTCGTACTCGTATTTAAGGTCAGTTTTGATCAAGAATTGGGAACGAAGAAAGTAGTGGCGCCATCTCTTCAAGGATTCCAAAATCGCTAAAGCTTCTCCTTATCATAAGTTGACATAGCAGCATTTCTGGGTCCAAGGGTTTTACTGAAATTTTGATTGGTCTGCCTTGTTGCATGAGGACAGAACCACCTGATGCATCTGTTTCAAAAAAAAATCAGGCTTAATAAGATGAGTGACCTCCCTCTTTTCGAGGACACGTATATTTGATCCAATCTTTTTTCGTAGCCACGGAATTGTACAGCTCCCTATCTCGTTGAAAGCCCCTTTGCTTACGGAAGAGAAGAGTTGGATGCCGGTACTTGGTGGGAAAGCTCCCGTTTCCACTTTGCTTCTTGTAAATATAGAAAAGAGAACATGCGGGAGGAACATCTTTCATTTCTCTCTTTTGGTGGATCCTTTCTCCTCACTTTTTGTGTTCCGGTCAAGATGTGACTCATCCTGTATATACATAATTAGGAGACCTCTCACGAAGAAAGTAGTACCATTTGTGTGGATCTTGTAAGCTTCGGTATTCTCAAGCATTCATTGTTCATTGAGAAAAGATGTGTGGTAGAGTCAGATGCTGTGGGCATTGGAGCAGTGATAAGGGTAGAAGTATTCGTGTGGTGGGTTTCGATGGGAAGGTTGCACAATAGATCGTATCTCTTCACTTGATTCTGACTGAAATGACAAGTCAGTCTTCTCAAAGAGACATAGATGCCAGAGAGAAATGAGTTAGGTGAGTCAACATCCCCTGTGCCCGGTACACCAGTAGAAGGAGCAAGAAAGTATGATCTCGTTGTCGCTTTCTCTTTGCTCTAAGAAAAAAATGGACCTTCACCAGAACGTGTTTCTATGGCCTGGTAATCTAAAGGTAGAGATCCTACTCTTCCTTAAGCGCCAACATCCTCTTTCCCTAATGCATTAGATTCCACAGGTACGACTATTGCTTTTTCTCGAAGAAAACCAGAAATCATTGCGTTATGGTTCGTTTCAACAGTCAAATGAATGATCTATCGTCATGACCCATGAACTAAAAAAGCTATTCGATATCGTCCTATTTAAAGATTCAAGGGGATGCAAGAGATTATCGTTGATGTTATAATTCAATTAGTAACCCAAGCATTCCAATAAGCCTTGCACTCATGTGAATTATTGATTTCTCTAGCTTTGGACACCACAAAGTATATGGCGCGTGTTTCCTTTGATTTGATTCGAACTTCATTCTTCATCAAATTCTTCATCATCTAGTAACTATTATCGAATTCGAGATATTGAATGAAACACGTTGTGGTGATTCATTCCAAATGACAAGGAACATGTTCTGGACGAAGTCATACATAAAAGAGTACCAAGAAGCGTGAAGCTGATAGTCCATCAGCCCGGGGAAGCTTTATGCCATCCGCTCTTTTTTTGACAGGAACGGCAGATAACAAGGATGTCTCTGGTCTCCCCGAACGAGAGTGGACCGAGTCAATCTAGAAATGAGAAACAAAGATGCTGACGTGGATGCACTATTCTATTTGGAAATTCGCTAGTAATTCACTAGTTTTATTAAAGATGTTCGTCGCTACCCTCTCTTTTTCAAAACTTCTATGTCAGCGGTGACCTTTTTTATTCGATTCCCAATCAACCAATGAATCAGTTAGATCAGCAGGCTCGTGGATTCGAACCACGTTTGGATTTGGAGTCCAAACGGCCCAGCGAAAGAGGATTTTCAGTCCCGCACCCGCAGCCTGTCAGAACCTCCAGGGATTTCTCCACTGAACTTCGATTGATTGATGAAATAGATACGTTTTTTTCTTATTTGATTCGGATACTTCTGAATGATCCTTTCTTTCTCTGAAACCTATCTCCATTGGATGGACTTACGAAATTATTCTTTCGTACCCTATCTAGGTTAGGATCCCATGAACCAGGAGCGGTTCCTCGATCTTCCTACTCGAGGCATGGTCAGGGCTTTCATTCATTCATTTCATTCTTTGTTCTGTTGTGGAATCGAACCACTAGCACAAATTGGATTTCGAGTCTAGGGCGCTCAAAAGGATTTAGAGTCCTTTTACCAACCAGTCAGAACCAATATTTCAGGGATCAATCAAACTACCCCTTTCTATTCCAATGTTCTATTCCGTTTTTTCTACAAATTTCGAGTCCAATGCGCTAACGCTTTCTTGCTCTTTCTCCGGGCTTTGACCATGTCTCCCGAACAATTTCTGTACATATTGCGCAAGACGATTCCACATATATATCGAGGTCGGAATGGGATCGGGTGTTTTCACGTCTCAACGTAGTGCCCGGTTTGTCTTGATTGGTGATTGATAAACAAGAAGGAAAATGGAAAAGTCGAAAATCTACACCTCGTCTCCCCCTCAGAAAATATGGATCTCAAGTTTTT